>JADDOF010000018.1:9250-47453 GCA_019603395.1 Cyrtorhinus lividipennis | reverse complement strand
GAAGTATTCATAAGCTTTTGAATGACCTTCATCATGTTACGGTGAGTCACGATCAAATGCCATTGTGTAATGAAATTCCTTCTGTAGACAGAGAAGGCGCTTTGGAAGAAACCACAACTCAAAGAGTCCGCATCCAAAATATCTAATGCTCAGCTGCTGATATCAAGTACTCTTATTATATGAAAATTCAAGTCAAACACGAACTATGATGAATCTGCATTAGTTTTGGACATTCATGTCCTCTATTTTCAAAACATGGGTAGGATGGGGTTATAGAAATAGTTGACACCGCTATTTTCTAATTCAGTACCATACATAATATTTGTGCAATTAACAGAATGTGTTTACGTATATGATTCCAAAAAAACCACACTCCACTATAATTTGTTATTCTTGAGTGAATATCGTTCTTGAGGGAAAGCGTATCACTCACCTGGTCTCCGGAGTAAGGTAATTTGAACGAAGTACAAGTAAATTGTTCCTGAATAATATCTATGCTTCTTCGTATGAGGCGAAGCTTAAGGACATTATAATGTCCATACGTAGCAAAATGCGTTTGGAAGCCTTTCAATTTGAAGGGTAAAACATAAATACAATACATGGAACGCACTTCTGTACATTCCCAGGGTCATTAACATACGGCAGTAATACCCAATCATCGGTTATCATCGGGCGATAATTAGCGATACCTACCTATATGCGATTATTACAAACAAACTGTGCGAAACAAAACCCGGTTTTAATTAGGCTTCAAGCGGGCCTCCCGGTCTCTTGGAAGTATTTCCCGCTTTGATGTGGTGACGAGCTTTGTGGTTGGCACAGGAGGTTTGAGGCTTTGGATCGCGTCTGTGCTTCAGTCTACGGGAATGGAAGACTCGTGAGATAATGAATTCCAGGTACGCACGGCTTGTGGGTGAGATTCCCTTGGTGAATTACTGCCGTTTATGCCGAGAGGACAGCGAATAATTTGAAAGCTTTTCTGCGGCCCGCGGATCAAACTGAGGCGTTTTCCCCGTGGTATGCAACCCTTTGATAATTCTCTCAAAAATATGTGATGGTTAGTAGAAGTCGATTGTTGGTCACACACGACTCACAGAAAGAAAGCCGAGATTTCTCATCCAGTGACTCGATGAATAGCATCATACGCGTAAATCGGTCCCTCAGTGCAATATTTTAACCACCTACCTCTGATTAAGCCATCCCTCTTTGCCACCTTCCCCTAGGATAAGTAGGTCACAAAGTTTTATTAAAATAATTGCATTTAACACACCGATCTTCTAAATGGATTATTCTAAATGTACTCGGCGTCAAAAACTTACAGGAAAATGATACTCCAACGCATTGAAAAAAAAAAATCCATTTTCAACGACTTTCACTCTTAACCTATTTCCAACAGCGACAAACAGCTCAAAACCCACAATAACCACAATAATCAATTCAGAGCTTCAAATTGTCATTGGAAATTTGTACGCCTGTCGCCTAGGTCCCCGAAGAACCTATTTTCAGAAATGGATCCTTGTTTTTGGCGATCTGATGGAGATTGAATTAGGCAAGGGTTGAGCCAAAACGGAGTCAATGTGTAAAATTGTAATGTCTTTTCGATTTTAGGCCATTTCCAGGATAACAAACAACGCGGCGGACGTCCTCTGTGTCTACATCGACATTTCATACCATCATGAAACAGGAATCATTGATCTTTCAGGGCTAGTCCCATACACGAAATAAAACTGGCATTCCTCTAATTAGCAAGCTCCATAATAGTTGATCTATGATAGAGCAAGCGCGTGCATATTTGTGGCTGTGGAGCAGGTTTACTACTGATATATCCGAATTATGATCAAGTCAGAAGGACTTTCCCACTACTAAACTCAGATCGTGGAACTCGGTGGCTCATAATACATTTAGCACAAGAGCTAGTAGGGTAAGGTAACCCGAAACATACGGGAATGTTTGTACTAGCGCGTTGAGAGAGCGCACAAAGCCTCTTTACATTCACGTTAATACGATAATCTCATTCGACTGTGTGGTTTCGTTACGCCTGGATAGTTTTCAGGCAAACATCGCCGAGTCTCTGCTGGGATAATGCATTTCATAAGCCTGAACCACCTGCTTTGAATTAGAGCCGGTGGACAATATTAGTATGTAAGATGATTATCCAATTATCAGGAAGTCCGTAGGGATCCATTGATTTTGATAGTCTTTAGCTTAATTTTAAACGATTCTTATACAAGAGACGCAATTGGGTCTCATGGTGGTAAACATGCTAACAATAGCGGATGATTCTATGAAACAAATGTACGCCCGAAACCCTTTATCCTCAGAAATATTTGGAATTATGTAAGTAGTGTGTATTACATGGATCATAAATGTACGATCATTTCAGGACCAAGTTTTTTTTCATCCACTTATTGTTAGAGTTTGCATTACAGTTGATGGAAAACGAATCCTTATTGCATAATAAAGAAGATTGCTCAGAAAGCTGTTTCTCAGAGAGAAGCTACACATTCTTCTCAAAAATATTTTTTTAAATTGTTAACTGTTTCACGATTAGAGCCCCTAGTGTAAGTAGTGGGAGCTTGAGATGTAATACTTGTCATGTTATATTTATCATGTTATCCGACCTCATCGATTATGAAAGCCCATCGATGTAGCACATTGTAATAGAAAATTCTTCCACACTTTTATTGCTAAGAGCAAGAAAGGGGAAAACAGTGAGCGTTCAGGACTAATTTCAATCAATCAACATCCAATTTTTTTATTTTTTTTAAAATATAATTTACACATTATGAAGCGTAAAACGTAAAATTTTGAGACGAATAAGAGAGATCAACCTGTGGCATGAAAACATAGGTTGATGATTCATGGAATAATTCAACAACAATAGAATCCGGAAAGGCTATACTTAATAATACTACGAGTCTAGAAGAAGGAAGGTTTGTGACGGAATAACCCTGTCGTACTGAAACCATTGCGTACTCAACTAGCCTTGTGTAGAACCACCAAAGTCGGTTGTGGGGAAGCCACGTCGGCGGGGGATCCCTGTGGAAATTATAATGGAACATTCGACCAAAAAGGGCTGTCGAGGGCCACGAGTGGATTCAGGGGAAGGCCATACATGTGAACAAATGCGATAATTCCGACTTCCCATAACAATATCCTCTACGCCCCCCTGCTGCAGGCGAAACCAGCGTTCGTTAGAGTTTGAAAATTTTCATTGGCGCGACTCCCAACGCGAAGAGGGTTACAGAGTTGATTAGGTGCCTTCATTGCTGATGTCGTGTTGTAGACAGATAATTAGCGTCTGGTTCCGTCGGATACCCTCATCCCCTTTTCGGTTCTCTTCGTTTTAATCTTACCCATCACTATCACCATTGCTCGTGCTCATTTCATATATTACACATGTAAATATGTTTGTGCGTTGAACCCCACTCACACAAGGAGAGCACTTCAAACTCTAGATGAGATGCCGAACGCGTACGTAGAAATATGTCGGAAATACCATGTTAAAATTATACAGAGGGAATTCCCGCGGTGGTAACGACAAAATACCACAATTTACACCAGAATGATTCATTACTCCTAGATTCATTACTACTTGGCCATTGGACCAGTCTTCAATGTCACCTCAGGATGAGGAAAACCATGAAAGTGCGGTGATTGGCTCAGAGCCAGCCTCACCTTTTGCCTAGAGTCGAACATTACATGAAAATGCAAGAGGAACAACACCTGCTTTTGTATAAATTCGAAATAGTTATCTCGCAAATTGGGATAAAAGCCTTTACGACTGATAATAAAATGGGGATTCCTATCTGGGCAAAATGACGACGACGACGACGGCGACGACGTTTTATAAAATAAAACTGAGAATAATGGTTAGTCCAGCGAACATATCTGAGAAAACAATTACCCAAATTTAACCCTAAGGCATAAAGAAAAATCTAAATGGCTGGTTATGTTCCAAAATAGTTCATTACACTAATAGAATATAAACCATCTCAAGACCACCGACGTTTATAAAAATGTTAAAAACATAAAAATTTGATGGTGTTTTCTGGTTTCATTTGGACGCGTTGACTGCTTAAGAGTTAATTGCAGAAAAAAATACCATTCACAAAATCAAAGTAATTCAATATGTCAGGGAATATTTTTATGTAATACCAATTCACCAATTCCAGGTATATTCTTGATTCTTGATGTTTAAATAAACTTTTCGGGTTCCGCACAAACTTCTGCTATCAAAGTCTTTGTATAATGTGGTTGTTTCTTTTGCCTATTTGGGCTAATATATCACTCACATATGCATTTTTTGCTGGTTAATTTACCTGCATTGGCTAACGTCAATGTACAACTGAGTCCGAAAGATAAAACTATACTATTGGTTTAATATAGTCAAACAAAACCGGAATAGACGGAGTTCGACGAGTAATCTCAAAGTCTACCAGACGAAAAGGAAAACGGATTTTTCAAGTCTATTCCTGGAAGCGGTGAGATCCCTTCACTCCAGGACAACCTGGCTGCCACCCCAGAACCATTTGCATATCTGAGCCCACATCCCCAACCGAAACACCCTTCCAACTTATTATCTTCCCCGGATTCAAAACTAATACTGCCCTAATCGGAGTTTCATTGGCTATTCTGGGGAAGCTTTTCCGTCTAAGTCCTCCTTGAATTATGTTTTGTTTCGTTGGATATCTACCACCCTCAAAAACCTATTAGTGTATCGCCTAATTGCTTTCGGATCAAGTCGTTGAGAAGAGGAACGAAAACGTAGATCGGTTTGGAACAATTTGGTTATCTAAGGTTGTCTTTTAAACAAGAGGCAATGAGTAATCGAATAGTCAATCGCATTGAGTGCCTATCCAAGAAAACAAAAAAGTTTGTTGATGAACCGACACATTTCCCCTTGTGATATGTTATTTTCATACCAGAAAGGAAGCCCTTATTCAAGGCGAGTCCTGATTTCGGAAGAACATACTCCCAACATCTGGTAAATTGCCCTTCACCCCCCCCCCCCCCCGAAGGCGAACGACCTGATTTTTTTAATAAAGAGTTTTAGGTAGTGCTCTACCCTGAGTAACTTTTGACAAAAACAATTCCATCGGTCACGATTAACCCAAATATGACTCCCGCAAGCGCATTGCTTCATCCTTATTCCACTCCTGATGAATAGTCAAAGACATCATCGCACGCTTCGGAACCCTGATGAATAGGTAGAAGGCCTAGTCATCAGCAGCAATGACCGTCTAATAGTCCCACATTAATATTGATCGTCTAACTCGAAGGTGCATTGTGGTAATGGCTTCAGTCTCCAGGGTGGTCACAATTCATTCAGCCCCTTCCCTCCATGCCACGCCACTCGTCATCGTTGGACTTACATTATGATTCACGGCCCCTCTTAGTTGGAAGGTGACGAGTGGTTGGAGTACTCCCGGGTGTAATGAATTTATAATGAATATAGATTACCCGCACATCGTACTGTACGGTGAAGACCGCTCAATCCATTGGAGATCTCAAGAACCCTTAAACGCTTATTTAAATGTGAAAGAACTAGCCTACGTTAGTGCGTCCCATAATTACACAGATGTCCTAAGCCGTTTGATACCCAATCATTCAAAATAATAGAGTCAACAGTCCACGAGAGGCTGAGGCTTCATACGCTATTTTCAGTGAAATCTACCATATAATTTTGGTTTGATAATCGTTAAATTATCAACCTCATTTTTCATGCCGGAGACGTCAATCTCTCCGATTTGCCCCAAAATGTGACTCCTTTCTTGGTAGTGAACAACTTTCTACAAATACATTTGTTGGTTCTTAAACATTTTCAGCCCGATCGGACCAAATTTGGGTGAAAATGTATTCATCGAAACACGGTTTTGGTATTTTTCAGAAACTAGTCGTGTAGGGTATCATGTTCCACTACATTTCCGACGCTAAATCCACAGAGACAAAACCGGACCGATCGGCCCCCACCGGAGGCATGTTTGAGTCAAAATAGGTCTGTTGAAAATGTGTTTTTGACATTTTTGGGGACTAAAGCCTACAAGGTATCATTTTTTACTACATTTTGATGCTGAATAGATTAGAATGAGTCGTATACACTCACTGTTCCCTTCAAACTCATGCTACAAGATATAATAAACAATTGTAGGAGAATTCGCAGCGTGGGGTTCAACCCACTCACTCTACATGAAGATCCCATCGGAAAACAACATTTTTTCGAAAATGCGAATAAGGTACTACCAACGTAAAGGCCCATCGTGTCAAGCATGATTTCAGTGGTCTATAATTATCATCTGGGTTATGTCCGGCATTATCCAGAAGTGAGGTCTAATGAGGTACTGAAAGAGACCAATGTTTATTAGGCATAAAGTAATCCGAGGTTGTGATTGAAGGATGCGTAGAACGAGGGAGTGGATTGAATGAAATAGGGAAAATCTTTTCAGATGTGAATAGTGCGGGAAATGTTATCGATACATAAAAAATACGGTGTCCACTGTCTACCTTCGACCGTCAACTCTGGAGGTCAGTATTCTGTGTACAAGTTGATATTTTTGGACCGCTAAGCCTAAATTATGCCTCATTCAGCACATAATCCCGTCTGGTGGGGTGCGTTGACAAGTTTTGTATGGAAGTGAAAAATTAATCAGTGGATATCTTGTTTTTCTTCGATAGACATCATTCATTGCAGGGAGTATTGGTCTATTTTCATCAGCGAATCACGCTCGTCCAGTCAGAGGTTAGTTGTGTCGTGGAAAATTATATCGTGTTATTTGGTACGTGACCAGCTCACAGTTTATGAACATGTTAGTTTTGATCAGGTAAAAGAACTTATTTGTAATAAAACTCTTTGTTTTTCTCCTGCAGAAATAATCGAAAAATATATATACCTACATGCCCTGAAGAAATCCACCTCACTTCGTAAAACAACATTTGGCGACTGTTCTTTTCAAATCAGAATTGGAACTGTTTGTTATTCATCAATCATCAGTCATAATATTTCGGAGCGAGCAACCTACGAGATTGGAAGTGGTGTGGTTACTCCCACAGTGAAGGTTACCAGCGTATAAAACCGGCTACAAGGAAAAGTTGTTTTCCTCTCGAAAAACCGCTCACCCGAGCCTCAACCGCCGCACACAAAGTTATTCTGAAACAAAATAAATTGATACCTACCGAGGCTTTTCCCCGTAGCGGGCTTACAAACACTCAATCAAAGGCCATTTTGTTTGATGGATAGCTAGACAGGTGGGGTGGATGAAAACAGACGGGAGAATCCAGCAAGGGAGGGAAATATGAGGGTGGTGGTAAAATGGAAGAGGAGGTGGGGGTGGCTCTGGGGGCAAAGCCCCTCCCGTCCCTCGGGGTTGTTGTGCAGGGGCAGGGCACTCGAGCATCAGTGTAATTGAACCGGTGATTGACGCCCGCCTCTCTTTCTCATTACCTCACGTCACGGACAGGCTTTCAGGTGACGTCAAGACCATAAAAAATGTTTCGTATTATTCATTATTGCGATCCCACCTTTCTTCTGACGTTTTTCACAGTTGACTAGTGAATGAGGAGTTCTGTTGCTGGAAAGTAGTTCTGCATTGGCACCAACTGGAACCGAGAAGCTTAGCCAGACACGAAGCATCGATGAATGTGTGTCAGAAAAACCTACTTCACCCTCTTCAACAGCTACTTCTTCAATCTGGATAACATCTATTCACTCCTCCTAAGTCCTCTGCCTATTCCCATTAAGACCGAAATCTATTCTCACTTCAATGTCAGGGACTCGTTGCAGGAGGAGTCTTCATTTGAACATTGTTGCATCCTGTCTCGGGGACATTCAATCCAAATTTTTTAATAAATTATACTTCTTCATCTGAACGGTGTGAGGCAAACATTTCACCATAAAATGAAAATTAGTAACAAAAATCGCTGCTGAAAAGTCTTCTACAATGGTTAATTATTCCTTAGAGGAAGACTATTGAGAAAACAAGATGTGTTCAGGACTCATTCCATTCGATAGATAGGTTGACTTTGCATGAAATAATAAACCAAGATGTGAAAAAGTATTAATGGTTTTATCAGAAAGTAACTTGAATTCACTCAAAAATGAACAAAATTCAAAGGCCGCATGAAAAGATAAATTCGATGGAAATTGTTTAAATTTTAAATTTGCGAAATATAAGGAATCCTATCTGACGCTTCTACAGGAGGACATGACTCCGATGGGTTTTGTGACTTGTCTTTTGTAATTTTTCATACAAAAGTTTTCGCTCAATTTCCCTTTGATAATCATTTCCAACATTCAAGTGCGCTAAAGCGACCTATCATAAATGATCTAACTATAGTTATGTCTACATTCATCACCGATTCCTATTAATGTGGAATTAACGATTCGAACACCTGGGTGGGGTGAACAAGAGTAGAAAATGAATTAATACAATCAAATGAACACCTCACAAGACGGCTGGTTCCTCAGTTGGAGCCTCCGTCTCAAAGACTTTTTCTACAGCATTTTCCGGAACGGAAAACGTGAAAACAGGGTGTTCCAATAGACAGAAGAACAGCACGACAACCTTTTTTTGCCAACGATGAAACGACCGTAGAGGTGTTCGCTCTTAGCGGGGAAACCAATCGAAAAAATTGCCGTAGAAACGAAGGGTGCGGCAATTTTACGGAGTGTTGATGCAACGAGGATGATTAGAGAAGGGAAAAGGCGATGAAAGGGACGAAGAAGAGGGCGGTGATTGGTTAAGATCTAGTGAGTCACAAGCTTTCAACGGCCCAGCCGTTAACTAAGGCGGTAAACAACTGGGGTCCGTCTCTTGGGGGTGCTGAGCCCCTTCGTGCTCGGCAGAAAGACTTAAAGCCCAATCATAGGCTGATAATTATGTTTAGACATAACGCGAAACGTCAGAGGCACGATGGATGACTCGTCGTTGAGCGAGGGATGCATCCCGATAGGGGAACCATTTTTCACAGTCAGTGACCTCGACGATAACATATTGTTATAAAAATAAGATTCCGTTGTTCATTTTACAGGATACATTGGTACCAGTGCTAGAAACTACTTAAAAATACTGCATCTACACTAAAATTGATGTACAACTCAACCAGTCGCCCTATCGATGTTGTCAACAAGTATAATATACGAATAATATGTTAATTTTGTCGAAAACCAACGGGGTCTGTGCGCCGTTCTTCTATAAGTCTGTCAAGTAATAAACATCACGCGTTAATTACAATGGTGAACCCGACGTGATCTGAAGGGTGAAATTTGTTTCCTTCTTTTAAGGACTCACGCTTTTCGTTGATTTAATTCGTTCGTTTGATTTATATTTGTGACCGTTCACAACAAATGTGTACTGCCTTTGGATTCGCTATTGCCTATGTGACAATGGCGCCCAGGTGAGGGAACATTTACTCTTCGGTTGCCCTTCTGCTCTGAGTTATGTGCTGATGATAGAGACTGGCCGAACATTGATTGAGAGATAATGTCGAAGTGGTGTGATGAGAAACTAAGGATGGTCGGAAACAGGTACCTGTTGGTGTGGTATTGGAAGGTCACAATGGGAGGTGGGCAACTATACTCAAGCACAACTGGGCAGCATATATCTGCAATACGCTCATAGACTTGGGTTACGAGGAGGTTTGGAATAACCAAAATGCTGAGGAAATCAAGAGCAAAAACGTTTTAAAAACCTGGACAGGACTCAGTTCACCTCCTACAGCCGATCATACCATTGGTTGGGCCCTGCTACCGACACCATACCTCGCTTCTGCCCAAACGATGATACTGAAAAGAACTGTGGTGCGCGACTGTGGAGGACCAGCAGTTCTCTGCAATCGTGAGGGTTGACCAACAGATCCTGTACAACACTAGCCAGCAAGGTAATATGCGACACGCACTTGTGGTCTTACTGGGAGGGATTAATGCGGGTCCCTATCCGTTCTTCATAATTTTAGGGCTTCTTGCGTTCAGCGATGTTTTGGATTGGTCGTTTTTTCTTACCACCCAGTCAATTTTTTTTACGAAAATTGGTGGTCGCAACGGCATGTCGGCTGACATAGGCCGAGATTCATGAGAGATTGATGCCGAGAGCCGGGCTCGCGCGAATATCCTGACTCTACATGAACCATAACGAGCATTTTGAGCCTCCCACCCTTTCTGAAATCACCCTCTTCTCCTTCACGCTTATTGTGAACGTGCAATGCTGCTGTGTGGGCCTTTTTGTGCTGATAACCTACAGTAGAGATAGGATCAGGAAGGCCTCTTACGTTGTGCGTACGAGGAGTTCTCGTTTCATAAAACCCACAGATCTGATGGAAATTACTGCCAATGTTATCAAAGATCCAAAACTGGAACGTGTATCGTGATGTTATGAGAAGCGAAGTGCTTTTAACTACGTGAAAGTCTATTCAAGACAATTCAAGTACAATTTGTTAAGGTTAGGAGAATATCCACCGACAGCGAACAACCCCTTTGTCACGAATGCAGATTGGAGGAGCTTGAAACAGGAAGAAAAGGCCGTCGCCTTTTTTCACCCACAAGCTGTCCCTCGCCCGATAACGTCAACTCGTCTCCTCTTTCGGATAGTTAACAAGAACTGATGAGGAGAAAAAGGAGGTTTTCACTTCGAAATTCAGGTTATCGGCCCCAAGGCGACAGTGGAAATTAGTTTTTACTCCCTGAGAAGGCCGCCTTGACGCTCCCCTGGAACACCGTTATCAGTTCCAAACGTCGGCAGTTGAAAAGCAACAAGTCGGCGGAGAAAGCGGGTTTCTCCCATTAATAACGTTTTTGCTATCAAGCAGATGACAAACCCCTTTCGGCGAAACCTCGCAACAAAGCAAAGGTCGTACCCTCATCTTGTCAATATTTTTATTCTTTGGCCTTTTTGACGTTTGAAATCGACATTTTTTTACATAATAAATTTTCCAGAAAATTTCTTCCAAAAGTTTTCCTCAAATTTTGCTTGAAAACGGCAGATTAGCTCACTAGTGCGCTCAACAGCCACCACGCGCAGCTCATTATTCTCTCGAAGCTTACCGTTCCTGCAACCTTACCAGCATATACATGATTGTAAGGGCCACAAAAACCAAGACCCTTGGAGAATTTTTGTAGAGCCACCTCGGGTATTGCAGCCTGAAGAGCAAGCTGTCAGAACTCAACTCCTTTTCTGACTCAAAGTGACTAGCGGAAATGTTTCTCCGGGGTCGGTTGTCGGTGGGTTTCTCGGGGAATAGCGAAAAACAAAATCTCTCAACTTCACAGAATAAACCACTAGACGCACAACTAAGTAGGTCATGAGTTCATACGCTGCGCGTCTAATGACAGTACGATTTGTAAGGCTCTCAATGTTTCTCCTCCCCAGAATTCGAAGAATGGTGTCGAAGGATAAAATATCATCAAGGATCAACTACGAATATGACATACAGGAAATCGAAAACTTTGTTCGTTCATCCTTTTCAGGACGAGATCGACTTGAATTCCCTTTAAGCTACAACTGGTACAAGGAAACGCTTATGCCCCAGTACCTACATTTTTCGAGCATACCGGCTTTCAGATAAAAATTTCAATCCACTCAGCTGCAGATGCGCGCGAGATTGCTCTGTTCGGTGCTCGTCTTTCCAAGCCAGAGTTTTACACCGTTCTGACTGGGGTGAAGAAAGGGTATAATAATCCCCGTCATTTTACTCACGGTAAATCCGTTTCTCCACGGGAAAAGCGTTCAAAAACAAATGAAAGCGAGATTGGGCGTTTTGTTCTTTATTGTTGGGGAAAAGGCGAAGAAAAGCTCAGCGAGACGAGAGGGGTTAAAAGATTTATACTAAAGCTTGAAAAGGGTTATGCAACCTCCTCTTCCTTCGTTGGTTCTATTTTCCACGTGCATGCTCCCTCATTACGGTGGGAAAGGGCCGAGTATAAAGTTAATTTTAAATATCGCATTACTCGGGCGAAAGAGCCGCCTAATGATGGAGCCCCCCTTCTGAAGGTTTTCAACTTCCTTCGATATAAAATGAAAAGGGAAAAAAGTTTACAAGGAAGAGGCGAGATGAAAAGCGATAAGTAAGAATTGAATAGAGTTCTAAAAGGAAAAAGCTTTTTTTTTCAACCGAATCTGATTTGCCAGTACGATCAATTAATATAAAAAATAAGCGGTTGGAAAACGTAAATAGGGTGGAATCGTTGAAGTTACGGGCATTTTTTTCACCTTGGCAGCAGCTATAAACCACAACTGTTCCCAAAACATCGTTTTTTTTATTAGTTTCAAGTCAGAATCCAAAATGTCCTTTACCTGTCTTGGTCGGAAAAACCCATCAACATAATCCAAAGCGGCTGAAACTCACCTAATAGACCATGTTGCAGTCGTAGCCACACCAAACTCAATTTTTGATCCAATCTTCCAAAAATCAAATTTTGGTGAAGTATGACTAGCCATTTCCACTCAGTTTGGTATTAAGCTAAAAATTAGGATGTTGGTAATAGAGTTGTGATGTTTCAGGGAAATTAGGCGGGTGGGTAACTATTATACCACCTATCATTTTTCACTAAATTTTAGACGCTGAATCGATTGAGATAAGCCTTTGTTCGACTACTGTACACCAGAGAGGATTGGTTCACATAAAAAATAAACAATTTGTTGCGTAGGTATACTTTTAATGTGCTTTCTCATACAAGTGGCATGCACCTACAGTAATAAACCATTAAGGGATAATTTTCAGCGTTTTTCATTATAATAACTTTCATTTTTGTCGTTTGAATGCCTTGATGAATGAAGATGGAATCAAAAGAGAATTGAGCGGGCCAGGTCTTCCTCGCCACGAAGGCTTGCGTGGTATGCGGGTTTTTGTCATGGTATGAAACTCCAGTACGGACTAGGAATCTACACACAATAAGAACATCGCCTTTTCAACGGTTTGGTTTCGTGAATTTTTAACGAATATCAAAACTCGTTTCAAACTAGGATTTTCTTCTCTGAGGTTGCCTGTCAGGCGAAATATCATCGTGTTGGGTAAGTGCCATGTACAAAGGTGTTTTATAATGTTGCTAGAGAAATCTTCTACGTCACCCAAATAATGTCTCCCTTCAGCTGCCTGTTTTTGTTCTGTGATTTCCTTGAAATCTAAACGCAGCTACAAGTTGAGAAAAAGTGCCCCGTTTCCTCAGCTGGCTATATTGAAACATGATCAACGTGGGTGGCTGCCGACAGTGAAAAACTAATCTCAAGAGTTCACAGGTTTTCAGAGAGATTGGAGTTGATTAGAACTTGTCGAAGAGGAAACATGATTGTTGGGGACATGCGAGCAGGAAATAGGTCAATAGCGTCGGCAGAGTAGCGTTGACGTAAAACTTGACTTAATTAAAAGTGTCGGAGTGGCGTGGGCGAACGAGTAAGGCAGTTATTATGGGAAATGCTAGCTCGGAGCCCGTAAAAGGGGAAAAGTCCTCTTCATAGAACGGGAAATGGAAAACCGAGAAAATCAATAAACTGCATCAATCACACCGTTTAATATCAGACCAAACATTCCAATACCAGACCGTCCCAACATGGAGAGTGGATGGGTATCGCAAAACCTCAATAAAAAAAGTGTTGTTTGTTACAACAACGAGGAATGGAAAAAAATTGAACGAAAAGCAGATAAACACGAGAAAAACCTCGATGAGGATGAGAAGTAGGGACACGGAGTAGCAAGTCTGGCCTGGTACGAGGGAAAAACCATCACCCGCGTCATTGGTGAAACTAATTCGAGGTAATTCTTCATCATTGAAGCCTCATCCATCACAAGTCACTTGGATCCATTACCATAACACGCACGGGTTCTCGAATTTTCTCTTCAAAACCCTCATTTCTGACGTGGGGTGAGGAGAGGTTCGAATTATTTATGGCCGCTCGCGAAACGGAAAATACACAGGGGTCAGGTTACGAGTTTGCGTTTTAGCTCCATCGGAGTGATCGAGTCAGCCAATAACACAGTCATGAGGTTATTGGTTATGAAACTTCACCCCTTAACCGCGTTAGATGTACTTGAGGGACACGCAACAAACGAATTCGGTGCGATACAGGTATTTTTGCTGTAGGAAATAATGCATAGTGACATTTTTGTTTTCAATTAATTTTAAAATTATTATCTTACGTAAAAAATGTTGAATATTGAGGAACAGTGAAGCAGAAAACCTCGCAAGTTGATGTACATTTTAAGGTATTGTGATTATCTGGTATATCAAGGCCTCAAATGGAGACTGGTGAATGTGTCTTCCCTCGTCGTGAAACAATAATGACGACGATTTTTCGCAAGCAGAAAACACGGAATTTTAGGAGCTTTTCCTTTTCTGGAAAATTTGAGTTCACAGACATGAGGTTCCAAAGGTAACTGTTCGTTTTGACTGAGTATCATAGTTACTACAAAAACGTGAGGTGGCTTAGGTACTATTCACCAATCCCTCACTAAATTGCACATAAATTTACTCGTATTATTCTGGGACTATATGATACAAATTATGTGCCTTGAATGTTCATAATCCTAGCTAAATTAACGAAGTGGAACGTTAAATTTATTGTTTCCATTACCGGGCTTGATGATCAGTTTCTCGAGAACAATAATTGCAGAAACAGGATAAGATACCCTTAAATTAATTTTACGAAAGGGGATGAAATGGATGAAGAAAAGAGCAAATAAATCCAATGGCACCCACGGAAGAAGCGGATCCAGACGGAATTAATTCAGAGGATCGATTTATCTTGGCCGATCAATCTAGCAACAAAACACATGTCATCTAGTAAGAAAGGGGCGCCCACTCAATTAACATTCTGTTGAAGTTTTAAGGATTTCCAATTACCGGGATAGGAATAGGGTTTCCAACAGGGAACCATCTCCCCAAGCAGTTGAGACGGGAAAGAATTTACAATGCCCCCTTCAGCGTCTGAAGGAAAATGAAGCGAGAGAAGTGATGGTGGAAATCTCGTGAGAACTAGGAGAGAAACCCGATCGCAAGGACCTTGGGGACTTGAACCCCTTAAGCAAGTCGCATCGTCTTTCAATCAACTGAGACTTTGTTGGATTGCTCTCATCTTGCTTGGAAAGGAAGTCTTCGGTGGCGGGTCAGGCCTTGGGAAATGTGAGGAGTTGGAGAAGAGGGACACAACATTATCCAATCAACTACGGCCCCCAAAGTACGAAAGGCTGTCCCACCAGTTGTTTTCGTAACGAGACGGCTTGACCTACGGCCGTAAAAAAACCTAGGTCTCAAGCAGAACCAGTCAAGGAAAGAAAATTGAGTGCCGGTAGTTAATGAATCCATATTTCAAAATCAGCAACCAATCAGAGGTCCCAATTCAATGTTTTTCTGATGACATAAGAAAGGCCTATTTCAATCACCCGCCGTCCATATGGTACATGGAAATTGATCGAGTCAAAATGGAATTAACAAAACGTTTAGTTAGGACGAATACCACAAAATCAAATCACTGGTGTGTTCCTGAAACTGTTTTAATGTTACAACAATGTCAATACCAGCTGCCTACACCATGAATGGTACAAGTGAGGGCAGAAAGTAATCTAGTTCAGAACTTCCGCATTACTATTCGGCATTGTACAGAATTATTCATAATCAATAAACTGTTACTATCTGATCATTACAACTACCTACTGAACCGTCCTGAGATTATAGTACTCGCAACCATGCAGTCGGGTTTGGTTGCAACGTCGCTGAATGTTGTTTCACAACGAGACTTTATTTAATGATTACCTATTTACAATATCATTTTGTCAAACCAAAATCTTGGAAATTTTTTTTTTTTCCTTTTGGTTGGTTATTCTTTGAATAATCAACCCATGTTTTCATGCAAAATGTCAATCTCTCCGAGTCGGCCCAAATTTTTTTTCTAGACGTTTCAAGGTGTCTAGATCAAAAAGTTCAAATGTCCGTACGTCGTACGCCGTTCACGTGTCCGCGTTTTTGGTAGTGTAAAATTTTCCTAAAATCTGAAATTTTGGTCTAGGGTCCGTTCCCGGCTCTAGTTGGTCCTCGAAACTTTTCAGCCCAATCTATATTAGGAACTTATTTGCAAAACAATCAGGTACAGAGATGTGAGCAAAACAATCGGAATTTAACTATTTCTTTGCTTGCCGAGGAAGGATTGGTTGAGTTGGATCTTGGCCACTTATCCCCTCCACCTCCGAAATCTATAGAAAGAGTCTGTCTTCCCCCTTTGCCCCCTGAATATCCTCAGACTGTCTCCGTTGGAAGAGGAATGCCCAGGATTGCTAATATAAATTAAGCCCATGTGGACAGAAAATGTTCGAACATGTTGAGCTTTTAATAAGACAAAACTTCTTATTCTGTTTGCTGTAACGATCTCTTACTTTTGATGGGTAAGTAGATAACCAACATTGACTTAACAACACTCAAACTCTTTCTTGGGAATCCGTTCCATTCCCTTCAGTGTACTGGTTGAATTACCGCTGCTCTATAGCTGCATGCGGTCAATTCTTTGAGCTCACTTTGCAGGTGATAAACCTCACTCGGGCTTTTACTCGGCTGATGGGTAATTTACGATAATTTACAACTTGAGATAACAAACACCGAGTCTCCCTGATGGCGCTCATATCGATACATGCAGGACGGTCGTATATTTTATCCGCAGAGTGAAACGTTGGTTCGCATGTCCAAGCCCCTCCCTACTATCCATTCCATCTTTATAGCAGACGGTTATAAACTTGGGTTATCGACGCGTCTGCAGAACATTAGGAAGATTAGTCGAAAGAGGAAGATTTCGTTTTTATACGGGCTATGTCCGGAGTTGTCCTATGATCAAACATGTTGTGTTAAATAAAATAAAAAAATGAAATATAAAAAATAAAAATAAAAAAGAGAGAGAGAGAGAAAGAGAGACAAAAGGAAAGCCAACTCCAACGCCGAAAGCGAAAAACGAGAATCAGAGTCCAAAAATAAATTCCCACTTAATATAATCTTGTGTCAAGGCAAAACACCATTGTTGAAAGACGCATCATTCTTCCATCAGTTGAAATCACCTCGTAGATCGACTTCACCGGAGCCTTTGCTGAGAACTCGTTTCCCCTTACAAAGGAAACTACTTCCCAAGTCAAGATTGTGAGGATATTTCTCAGTCGAAAGACTAGAGACGGAAGCAATTGGCACGCGTGCAGTTTGGAGCAAACAAACATTAGACAGTAACGAAAAAACTTGCGCCACCCCAACTCCACGACGTATTACCTCCCGTTTCCCAGTTCACTTTCGTATTTTCTTTCCCCTTTTAGCTTTCTTGGCGAGTGTTTCTCGGCGTATTTGCCTTTTCCACTCGGTACTTTTTACCTTTCCCGAAAAAAAGCATTATATTGAAGAAGTTTTCGGAATGGGATATGTTTAACTTGTTCACAATACATGCATAACAAGTAACTCGATGACGCGGTATGAGATTGCCTTTACAAAATAAGAACGAGAAAAAGTATTCAAGAAAGAGCAAAGTTTTGGAGTTGTCTTCTGTACCTCCTCCTTCGGGCGCTTCTCTTTCCATGTTCTTTTTTTGACTTTACTCGCTCGTTTTTTCGTCTTTTTGGAAACGTTTTGTGAGTCAACTTTTAAATAATCCCGTCTGAGTGAGATTAAAACTTTTTGAAGCGAGTGGCATTGAAGACACGGCATTTTGAGCAGGAAAGTATTACGTTGTATTATGTGAAAACTCAACCGTTTGTAACATAAGATCTCAAAGGAACGATTACACAACTTGAATTGTTTTCAGTCTCCTCGTTTTCCCTGAGTTGAAGCGTAATTATTAAGGAGACCTTTCAACAGGACAACCAGCAAAATGGCAGAAAAAATCCCATTTCTCCCAATATTATATAAATGAAGTATGAGTACCAGCCAAGGCAAAACTTGGTATTCACCGATCGTGTGCCTTTATTGCGGTAAGAAGGGTAACATCACGATTTCGGAACCTAAATCAGACCAGACCATTGAAAACACACTCTGCCAAAGATGAATCATCCTTTTCCGCAATTCCTCATTATCAAATGAAATCCAAAGAAAAAAAAAAGAATTAAACCCGATAAAAATTCGCGGTAAAAATACACCCAGATCGATGGAGAGATTTGGGAAACCCTGGAATGTGAAGGCAGCGGAAAATTTTTTTGTTGATAGTCTCGTTTTGATTTTTTGTGCTTTTTTATGTTTTCGGACCAAATTTGGAAGGTAAGGGGAGGGGAGGGGAGGGGTGGGGGGAGGGGAGGTCAAACTGGGTGTTTTGAAAAACGGATTTTCGATATTTTCGGCGGTCTAGGCATGTAGGGTATTATTTTTGACTAAATTGTGGATGCTGTATCCAATGAGACGGGTTCCGGAACGATTGACACCCACTGGAAGAGGTAATGAGTAAAAATGGGTATCTGTCTACTTATTGCCTAAGTGGGTTTTCGAGATTTTTGGCGATCTAGGTGTGAGGGGAACCGTTTTCAACTAATTGTTCAACGCTGAATCGATTAGAATCAGTCCGGGAGACACAAATTTTATTCATTCTCCTGATCTAAGGAATAACCAACCCCATGTTTTGATCTGTACATTATGAAACGAATACTGTCAAATTTTGGGGCCAATCGGTGGTGGTCGACCCTCCATGACCTTGGTCATGATTACCTAAATAAATTGATTATTCGGGAAGTAATCAACGATAACCGAAATTGCCGTGCATACATACAAAAGAGAGAGGTATGATAATAAAAGTCCTCATCCTTAGCTAGAACGATTATTGTTAGGAGGATGCAGCGGACACTAAAGAAGTGTTTTGTAATGAATATCTGACTACCTCGCCGACCTAGTCGTGTGAGGTACCTTTTTTGCTAAATTTTGGATCCTGAATCGATTGGAATGAGTCCATGCTCCTGGTCCGTGGAATAACCAATCCGTGTGATTTTTCTTTCCAGCCAAGTGCTTGTTTTAATTTCCATCTAGCAATGTTCTGGAAGTCAGCTTGAAATTATGTTCTTACATTCCTATGAGTTTTATGCTTATTGCGAGTTTCTATTTCAAACGTAACTGTGTAACTATATCATGACGCTTTTTTATTAGCCAAATGTTCTACGGTTATAATCATTCATGATTAAAGCATTACCCCCCAACCGTTACTAAAGAAAATTGGGAATATGTACCTATTCCAATTGTGTTTTCATTCAAAATAATCATTTGGATTAGCGGTCATGCCCGCCGAAAGGTTGTTGTCGAACAACCGAAACTTATTGAAAATCAAGAACTATTTTTTAGCACCTTCATTTCCTAGGGGTGATCCAACTATATAGTTGATAGGATAGTAAGACTACATTATGAATAAAGTCGTGTTGGCTAATGCCTCACTATTTTACTATCAACAACCTGCTTTGGCATCGGTAAAGTTAACGGGGTGGAAAGATGTGGTGCTTAAAGGCACCAACAGACTCATAAAGTCAATCGAATCTCCCCTGCAAGGAGGTCGTTGGGCATCACAAGGCAATCATTATGAAAGTGGATAAAAATTGATTCAAGATAGGTTCAAGTTAAGGAGAGAAAAAGGTGGCGGCGATATTGCATGATACAATGGAACGAGCGTCTAGGCTTTTTTTTACTCCTGATATCGGGAAAGGTCCACGAGCGTCTCAGGGGGCTATTTGCAGTAAATCCCCTCCCCTTACGTTGGATGGATAAAGAAAGCGGAAGAAGCGCTAGGGTTGTTAAAAGGGTTGGAAGAAGGGTGGGAAAAAATGAAAAATCGACGAGTAGGGTTTGATTTCTCCTTATCGCTGCAGAAACAACGGCCACGTCATGGGTAGCTGTCGAGACCATACTCACCACGATAGGGAATATTGCATTGATGAGAAAAAGACTTCGCCTCGAGTACTCTGTCGCCGACACTATTGTCAAGAGTTGCAGAAGTGGAAGGGCTCGGCGATGCAGATTTGTTGAAGGTTGGCACTTTGCCAATATCCCGATCCTCATTTCAAAGCCGCTCTCTAAATTCACTTCTATGATAATTGAGAGAGAGAGAGAAAGAGAGAGAGAGAGAGTGAAAAACATTAGAAATTGGTCGAGAGGAAAAAAGACTGGGAATATTCATAACTATGTAATGCCTAATATACAAATAGGCAAAAATACATCGCGAATATTATGCATCTCCAGTTAAGTGCAATGACGGTTAACTATACGGCATGGCAACATAGCCGTCTGTCAAAGGATAGATGTTTTGAGGAAAAATGTGACCCTGAATGACTGTGATATAAATGATTCCATATTCTCAATCAACCCTGCTTCCGACAACATCAACTTCGGATTTTCTAAGGTTAACTTGTTACTGCACAAGGCTCCGCGCTGAGTTCATTCGATAAGCCTATGCGATGATATAGGAGGATATTAGAAATAACCTTGCCCACGTAATTAAACTTAATTATAAGAACGTTTTTATCGTTTATCCTCATTCATTTTGCACGATATGATAATAATATTACAATAAAAATAAAATTATGTGATGATACATTGTTGGTAAAACCTAAATAATAAGATTTATTGTATTGCGTCGAATCCACGGCAGTTGACCCCGTTTCCGTTGCGAAATGTCCCTCCAAAGCACTTCCGATCCGATCAATAGGACCTGAAATTGGTGAGGGACCACAGCGAAAACCTTCCAGGATTCAAAGGGTGAAAAGGAACGGAAAAGTTCATCGGAGAGAACGAAAAGACCAAAAGCGAGGCTCGGGGAAAAAAATTGAATAAAAGCAGTGCCCAATAATTCGATGAGTGGAGGTTCTTCCCAGAATGAAGGGGAAAAATTGAGGTAGAAAGAAAAACAGAGGTGACTCCCAAGAACTGTTTGAGTTGTGTCGTTCAATTCTCGGAGGAATCAAACTACGAGAACCGTTTGCAGGTCGATGAATTTCGTGGATATTTCCATAGCATCTTTAAAAATGCGCTGAAACAGCTTCTTTGAGCTGTATAATTCCGACTTTCATGGCATTTTCAGGCTTTTGACCTAATACCTGCAAAATCAAGTGAATCCGTCGCATCCTGTAAGACATGATAAATTACAACTTTCAAATGACACGAACTCTACTCCACCCCAAACACAGGTCAATCTGGAGTAATTTCTTTATTCACATACCGTCCTCACGTAGACTAATTGTCATTAATTAGGAAGTCACTTGCTTCCGTGGAGGAATCCGGCGAGATTTTAAGGACTTCGTTATTACATTTTCGACCCCTCCCACCTTTACACCGTTGAATGAGGTCCTCTGAAAGGCTAATTGAATATTAGACGCTTCAGAATTCCCTTTTTGCTTTCGATTGTCGGTGCTCTTTATCAGAGTCGACGATATATAAAAGCGGTGACGTCTCCTGAAATTCAAGGATTGAGAATAACAGAGCTAACAAGAGAAATGAGGGGACATACACTCTCACGTGAGGGAGAGAGAAGGGGTTTTTGATAATCAGCTTATCACGTGGGACTGTCGGGAACATGAGAGAGAGAATTCGAAAGCGAAAAGTTATCAGTGGTAATTGAAGCGTGGTAAGGTAGGACCCTTTTAAAACGGTTTAGTACTGAAGATCAAATAGTCCTTAACCCTTCAGGGGGGTCGCTTGTTAGCGAACCATGCCTTCTCGCCGAGAAATGAAGTGATAAATAGTCTTTTCAATCATCCCCCAGAACCCTACGCGTTACAAATTAGCTCAGCATATTGGTAGGCACTTCGCAAGGAGGGTGTATTCCAAAATTGGGTTCCTCAAAATGCAATTGTCTCACCCTCAGGGCTTTACCATAGTAACCACTGGAGTGCTCTCCTCAGCTTGACGCCATCAAGTAAACTACAAAGCCTCCGAGTAAGTGCCAACTTAAAAAATTGTATTTCTTACTGTGCGTATCGACTTTCTCTAGGATTTTCGATGAGCACTCACTCGCAATAATACAATTATTACAACATTAATACACTGCCGTAAACGTAGTGTGGAGGAGGAGGGTAGAGAAAAATTAAAAGCCCAGTCCAGCTGCATCTCCTACCCTTGGGTTGGCCTTTTTCCACATAAAAGCCGCTATAACTCATTTAGCGCTATCCCTCCGACCCTCGCCAAGTCTCCGAGGTCCGAAACTCTGAAGCCCCTTAATTACCGGACTCGCATGCTTTTACCCCTTCCTCAACCACTGGTCAGAAGCAACGAAAATTTCCTTCCGTTACGCATCCTTCCATCGTCAGTCTAGTAGGAACTGGACCCACTTTCTCGCAACTCTTAGTTAATCGGGGGAAAAACTTGTTTTTGTAGTCTCCAATGTGATTTATGTATACAAGATAGATTTTTGAAGAAAAATACGGAAATATGTTGGTATTGGAGGCAGTAGTAGTAATTCGTCTGGGTTAATTAAACTAGTAATATTAACCCATGTAGCCTGAGTCTCTCTGATTTCCCCAAAAATATTAAATTGTGTACATCGGGATGCCTATATTTAAAAAAAGCAGCGAAAAACTGAGTGCACAGGACTCATTCCAACCGATTCAGTGTCCTAAATATAGTGAAAAAAGATACCTTACAAGCTCTACTTCACAAAAAAATTCCAAACATAATCCAAAAGTATGAATAGACATAATGTATATTTTGAGTTTTTTTTTTTTTTTAATATTGTTGGGGCTTTTGAAGTGCAGAGAATCGTTTTTCTTTTAATTACATACGCTGATTCGATTGAGATCAGTTTTAATATAACTATATATTACTACTAACCTAATTAAAACAGATTTCCAGGATATTATGGGAGAGGACGTAACGAAACAGCGCGTCCCAGAACAGCGCGTGCTGGCGCCTTGTCTCACCACAGCGCGCCTTTCTCTCATCGCAAAAGTACATGTGTCAAAAGGGCGCGCGTTTCAAAATTCGTCCTGTGTCTATGACCATGCACGTTCCAATGTTTTGGTTCAACACTTTGAAGCCACTGTGACACAAAGTAATCATTGAATGTATCAAATGAAGGGTCACCCATGGTACATTCTCCTGTGATCTCTATGCCCTGAATGCCCTGAAAAATGCAAAACTTCGCTTCGTTCTTTGTTCGTAGTCAATCTTCCCTTACAAGTAGCACTCATGCACTCCCAATTCACGGTTGTTTTATTTTCCCGCTTAACCCGGAATTCATAACCGTTGTGAACGAGAGACGGTTTTTTTTTATTAGTTTGTAGGAACACGAGGTCGGCACTCATCTCGCACGCACGATTATGACTGAGGAACTGAACTGTACGCTACCTTCAACCGGAAAACAGTGATATCATGAGACGCGCGCTGTGGTGAGACAGAGTTTACGTAAATATTCTTAGGCGCGCTCTCATGCTACAAAAAGCAATAAAATTCCCAAGGGGAAGTGGTAGGCGCTGTTGTGGGACGCGTGCTCGTGGGAGGACACGTTATGGGACCCAGAGATGTGGAGGACAGAATAAATGTTGGACTCCAGATCAAACGGTAAGAGTTCTGGAGTATGAAAGTTAATCTTTTTCCCCAATGGGTTTCAAATTGTTCCAAAGACCTCGGCGACACTTTTCCCCGCGTGATCAAGATCTACCTCAATAAACCAATATGGAATTTATCAGTGAGCAATGTTCCTTCTTTAAACAAAAGTGCCCCTGGGGTGTGCCCCAAGACTTTTGCTACCTAACCTGCTGAATTAACGTGCTCGCGGCGCCATTTCGTGACATTTTGCGTCAATTACCAAGTCGACCGGATCTGGAAAACCCCTGGCTCATTAGGCGACAGTGTAGGGCCAACTCCCCCAGTATCAGGCAGGTTTGATGGGACACGGAGGGGAACCCGATAAGCAGTTTGCGTGTGACAGACATCAATCTGCAACCCTGATGACACCAAGCCCCGTCCCGCTACCTCTGAAATGGATATTGGAACCTTGATTCATTAGCAAGGTTGTTAAAGGCTCATCCAAGTTCGGTTGGAGCTTCGGGCAACTTGCAGGAGAGGTCGATTGAGGAGATAGTAATTAGATTCCTCGTCAGTGAAACGGCAGAAATACAACAGCTTACATGAATTTCCATTCCACCTTGGACAGCAAACGACAATGACACAACCATCCTCTACAAAAATAAATAAAAATAACAATCCTACTGCGAAAAAGCATATCTTATTGATTAATTGTTCTAGTAGTAAATATCTCGCCCAGATGTGAACACTTATGTCTCGAGGACTCTGGAGTGACGAGGAAAAACACTCGTATGCCCAAGAAAGTCAAAACCCCGTTTTTTATTTTACTAAATAATTGTTTTACCACATGCACTGCCTCCGTTGGTGGTGTTTGGGCAACCCCACCAAATGGAATCTCAGTAAAATTTCAATTTTGGAGAAATTCAAAGGCATAGCAAGATCATTTTTTATTTTGAAGCTCACACTCAAGAACATAAAAGACGGATTAAAATTTATGTCATCAGGGCAAGCTCTTATTTCACGGCATGATTTATTTTGGGGCGTATGACTACCGCGTACCTTTTTTGTCAACCCAGGATTTTGTTGAATGAAGACGAGAATAATGTTACAATTATTGCAGTGATGTTTCACTCTGAAATATTCTGTATGCACACAGGCGTTTTATGACTCTTTGACGTATATCAGAAGCCGGTCTTCGTAAAAATGCCGTTTCAACTGATGCATTCAAACGAAACACGATAAAGCTCTACAAAAAGTGAATACGTAGTTCTACCGTACCTTCAGTGGAAAGCTGATTACTAGCTGAAATTGAATCTACAAAGGTCGATCATATACCCTCGACAAAGACGATGGCCGGAGTCACCAGATCCCCCCCCCCCCCCTCGATGAATACACTACAAAGAGCCAAGTGAGGAAGGGTGCCGACGCCAATGGCTGGACCGATGATAGGACTCGTGGAAGAGACAAAGGGCGAGTGGTAATTACAGGGTGGACAAGAGTTTTCGCTCATTTCGAAACATTCTAAGCCACCGTCTCCCTACTACAAATGTAGGAAAGTACCGATTGTGAGCGTTTACACCACGTGGCATTTTTGGCGCCATTTCGGCGCATAGTAATCCTTGCCTAAGGGAAAATTATGACCGCTAACGCGACAATAAATCAGTCATAGACTCCTCAGACATAATTTTTTTACGCACGATATCAAAATCAGACAGCAGAGCTCATCAGAGCTGCCCAGTTGTTCCAGATGTTCAACTTCATAAAATGTTATCTAGATAATAGCAACACAGGGAGTTAAGTACCTGGAAATTATTCGAAGTTCTCTTTAATTTCCGAACGATGGGCAATTTTCTCACACCTGAACATGGGCTGACGCCCATGCCGGCCATTTAATTTCAATTAATGATTTTTTAACTTGTCACTTGTCAGCCGTACATTGTGCAACGAAAATAAATGAATTTTACCAAAACAGCTTTCATGCTGTATCAAGTAATGTTCGCCTCAAGATAGCGCACCGCTAAATAATCATAAATACCTACATCCATTAGTGTTACAAAAGGAACATGTGGTGTTCTGCTTCTATATCAAATTATGTCAAGGGATGAATACCGATGCTAATAAAAGGATCACATACGATAATAAATAATAATAATAACGCTGTGACAGAACAGAAAGTCTGAATGGTTCAAATGTGTCAACTCTGAGTATAGGTGTTTTATTCACGGTATAAAGTCACACTGGTGTGGTTAATCCTTAGGTGAGCAAACAAGACCATAAACGTCAATTAAACGAACTTGGCATTTCACTCCGAGAGAAGGAAAGGGGTGAAAATTCAAAATTAGCGCTGTGGTAAGGTAGAAAAGACACGTTCTTAAATAATTTGATTGATAATGATAAACTTTCGGGTGTCGCCCCGTTTTCCTGACTTGGAGGAAGTTACCGAGAGGGTTGGGGTTTTGAATGATTTACTCCGGTTGTGGAGAAGGTGGGAAAGATCGAAAAACTGAAGCGAGGAAACCCCATGGCGCTGGCAACTTTGAGGGCTCGGAAGAAGGAGAAACTTCGTCGGAAGATTTGCTGAATAATATAGCTCAGCATTCCCCCCGAAAAAGACACGAGAAAGAGAGATGGCTAAGTCATGGGGAAGCGAGAGAGCGATGAAAACTTATAGTCATTACAGTGGTACGTCAGGTGAAGGCTGGGGGCTCTTGGTCAACAATCCCGAACCCAAGGAAATTCTCTTCCGGTAGGAAGATGTAGGGAGAGGTCTGAAAATAAAATATTCAAAACCCCGCGTGAAAAGTCACTTTCGGCCTTGTAGGGGGTACTCGAAAAATCAAAGTCAACATTTCCAAAGTTGAGGGGGTTTTCACGACAGAGTTCCTCCTTTTAGTGGTGGAACCAATATTCGTGGAAAGTAACGGGTTAATAATGCACAATACAATTTTCCACTTCACTGTTCGTTTGATCTACCAGTGTGTCCGGAGGGAGTGTACTTGGGGGGCGCCCACCTTCATTACGATAGACGTGAGCAGCTGACGAGGGGTTGGTAGGTCGGAACTGTAGCAATATCTGCTGAGGTTTTTCTCTTATTAAATTTGAAACTCTGATACAGTGAATAAGGAAGGTACACACTTATAATGGGAGCAAATTCATCCAGAATTTCATAGAACAAGGGGAGGTGAAGGGAAAAGTGAACGTCCCAGATACATCCCAATCGATCCAGCGTCTGATATTCAGTGGAAAATGATACCCTACACGCCTAGGTACCAAAAACCTCCGAAATTAAGTGGAAGATGATGCCTCACATCCACAGTTCCCGAAAATCAAGTTTCGAAAATTACGTTTTTACCTATATCCTACCCGATTTTGGGCCAATCGCGCTACAACATCATCTTTTCAACACCCATTTTCGTTTATAATTCCATAAATAACCAACCTATTATGCTTTTTCCAGTGGTAAATCTCTCCAATTTACTCAAACATTTGACAGATAGCGATTCAAAATGTCCACATTATTTAAAGGAAAAAAAATATCGAAATGTCCGTTTGCCGTTTGCGCCCGTTTTTGGTACCTAGTAAATATATTCTTTGGATCTACCTAAGTAGTTCATTCTAGAAACGACCCCTATCGGGGCTAATCTGAGGAGGGTCAAAATGTGTTTTTTTATACTCAATTTTCGAGACTTTTTGGGAACTGGGCCCCACTGCATTGTGGACACATAGGTAAACAATTCAAAACTTTTTTATTCACGTTGAAGTTGATACAAATAATCGACATTCAGTTCATAGATCGTAGCAGAGTATAAGGGACATGGAGTCTTTAGAAAATGTCGCCATTCAAAATTTCCTGAAATCTTCTTTCAACCAATGAAATTTCGAACTGAGGAGCTCCTCCAACATTGCAGAATTGGTGAGGTTGTAAAAGTGAAATCAATTTTTCATGCCAACTTCCCATTACACTTTTAAGGAACGCCTTTTGTGGCAATTGGCGCTCCGGATGAAGGCTCAAAAGAGGGACGAAACCTCGAAAGCGGGATGTGGGATCTCTAGCTAGACTGAGGGTGAATTTTTGGATCAAAGAGAAAGAGGTTTTTGAACTCCTGGGCCTCCATGGTAAACAGACGGGATCGACCTGACCACATCTCCCTGGGGAATCCTCTGTGTGCTGTGCTCCGGAGCTTCCCCTGATACATTATTCCCTTAGTCTCTGCTGTGGGTGTAGTTATACCTAGTTACTGTCACAGCTCTTTCCCTCCTTGTCTTCCCCCTTCATATATGCACCGGTTTTTGCGTTTGTACGTATTCGGGTTTAGATTTCATATCACCAATGCTAGGATGATGTTTCACAACCGAAACTAACAATGACATGGAGGAATACGTTGAACTGCTGAGCTAAACTCTCAATAAATGCAGCGATTTTGCGACGTTGGCTCGCGTACTAAGAATTCATTCAATCCCACAGTCCCAAACCTAATAGACATACATTCAAGTCTAACAGTCACGAACTCCTGCGACCCCCGATAGAAGAGAAACTATATTCGATGAGCAATGGTGTCGATGGTACTCAAAACACCTCTCAATGACTCTCCGAACGAATTAAACATGCAAATTGGAACAATTAAGCTAACAACTAAATAAGTAACCGAATAAATAAACTATTCATGTGTGCACAAATGAATGGGGCATAACTTTGAGAATGAATGATACTCGTTAGTAGCCGCATTGGATCTGCTTCGGCCAAATTCAGGTTGGATTGATAGAAGGTTGTAGTCAGCAGTAGTGTTATTGCATTAATATTGAAGAGAATCATCTGCAATGACGGTCTTTGGAGGCATCGATTGTGTTCGTGTAATTAAGCGGCTGTTTTGTGGGGTGACGCGCACTCTGGGGACCGTCATCAAATGCCACTTGATGTGCCATGGTTTTAGCCATAAAAAAAAGTCTTCACGGAAGACGACTTCCCTTTGCCACCCTTTCATCCACAACCCTCGCTCTCTTTCTAACCTTTAGTGATGTTTAATTCACCGGGAATGAAACAGATTTACTGGGATTTGACGCAGGACGTCCACCTCCGCCTTCAGCCTGGCTCTGGATCTTAAATATTTATAGCGAATCAAGGGAGGGCGGTTGCCGGATGGCGGAGGTGGAAATGGGCCTGATGCCGTAGCCGTAGGGTCAGACTCAGAACATGGTTTGACTCCTCAATGACTTCTCCGATATAAATGTTCTCGTGGGGCGCGTGCGTAGGCATGAATCGTGATCAATCTGTAATAGTAAATGGGCCAAGACGGTGTGCAGCGTTGCTATTGTTCGGTCACGCTTCTGAATTTGGTCGGGTATTCGACCACCAAGCATGGAAGTGACATGAATGAAGAAATAGTGTATAATGTAATGGTTTTTCTCAGCTTTTTAACATTCGATAAAATCAACAATAATTGCCTTAGATTGGAACATCCTCATCAGCCAACGCTTTAATTAATCATTTATTTTTTCTTTCAACTGTTACACAATGAGCTGGGCGCGGATGGGGTCAAAATGTGTTTTTCAAAAAATGGATTTTTTGAGATTTTTGGTGATTTAAGCGTTTGGGGTATCATTTTCGACTAAATTTTGGACGCTGAACCCAATGAAATGGGTCCCGGAACATTGGCGCCCACCGGAAGAGGTTTAGAGTCAAAATAGGTACATGCGTATTACATAATATTTTGAATGTGTATTTTTGAGATTCATGGTACCTAGGCTTGTGTGGTTTCATTCTCCACTAATTTTTGGACACTGAATCGATTGGAATGAGCCTCCAAGCTCCTTATAACCAACCCCTGTGAACGAATTTGCAGCGTTTATCAGAAATTTTCCACAAATTTATCACGATAATATTTAGAGTCACAGTAATGACAAGTGACCCGTAAAGAATGAATTTAAAATAAAACCTACCTTGATTAGGGTAGACGTAGGTGTTGGAGTCGTGCTGCTCCAGCGTGACAGTTGACTGTTGTAAAGGGTGTTGGAGGGAAGGCCCTCTGGGGGGCACTTCGGGGGGTGCGGGTTCGGGTGGCGAATTGATTTCAGGCTCTAAAAAGAGAGGAAAAAGCATATATTAACTAAAATATTTTCAATAAATTCATTTTATCACATTTATCACTCCATCATTATTTTCTTTCCATGTTCACAACCACCACTGAATATTGACACTCATTTCATTTCTACGTACAATGTATTATTATTATAACTGTAATGTTTGTAGGATATCCTTATAGGGAACTGTCGCATTTCGCACGTTTTCAGATATTATGTGTACCTACGTAGAAAAGTGTCGAATAAAAAATACAAAAAAATTAAGTTATAACTTTTTCTTTTTTCATTTCTCCATAACCTTTTATAAAGAGGGAAAGTGAATTGACGACCGTTTAAAGACCATGTTCAAGTTTCGAACATAGCGTACTTACAGTTGAAATATATTCAAATTGACTTAGACGATTATATTACGTGACTCTTCAGAAACCCAACATTTACAATTGCCAAGATTTCGTGGTAGTGACGCATTTAAGAAAGTTTCGATTTCAAGGCTGAACAGAAAAGGGAAAAATCTGCGAATTCTTACACACGGGTTGGTTATTCCTCGAATGGGGGAAACAGTGGGTGTGGCGGGTCCCAGACCCATTCCAATCGATTCAGGGTCCAAAATTTAGTGGAATATGATACCCCACACGCCTAGGCACCAGAAAGCCTGACACATACAAAACGGGTGGATACATACCCATTTTGAACCATAACTTCTTCCGGTGGGTGCCAATCGTTCTGGGACACACATCATTGAATTCAGCGTCCAAAATTTAGAGGAAAATGATACCCCACACGCCTAGGTAGCAGAAATCCCGAAAACACATAATCAAATTGGGTAACAAATACCCAATTTGACCCATTACTTCTTCAAGTGGGTTGCCAATTGTTCTGGGACCAATTTTATTGGATTCAGCGTCCAAAATTTAGTGGAAAACGACACCCCACTCGCCTAAATCACCCAAAATCTCGAAAATCCATTTTTCAAAAAACCCCTACCCCCTCCAAATTTGGTCCGATCGGGCTGAAAAGTTCCGAGGACCCATCTCGGCTGGGAACAGACCCCTGACCCAAATTTCAGATTTTTAGAAAAATTTGCTACTACCAAAAACGGCGTGGACAATGGAGGGCGTACGGCGGACGGACATTGACCTTTTTTGATCAGGACATCATGAAACGTCCAGAAAAAAATTTTGAGCCGAATCGGAGAGGTTGACCATGATCATCATGAAAACATAGGTTGATTATTCATGGAATAACCAACCAAAAGCACAAGCGAAAAATGGTAACTCAGATCGACATTTTTGATGAAACACACTGCAGTGAGCAAAAGAAACCAACTGAGTGAGAATTTCAATTGAGTGAAATAATTTTATAGTAGTTGCAAACAAACTGTACGTCCTCAGATTCGTACGTCCGCCTCACCACTGTCCGAATTGAGCCTGAAACCAATATCTGTCCATAGAGGGAATTACAAAATCTGTCACCATCAATATGATCCACCAAAGCCTTTTCCATGAAGCGCTTTCCTACGTGTATTATCTTTTATAAAAACAAAATTTCTGATGTGTAGAAATCTGATTTTACTTTCAGTGGCCGTATAAAATTCCTATTGAATAACCATTCTAATCTAATTAACCTTCATTTTTATTATTCATTGTCTGCTCGGCGTTGTACCCTTATGATGAATACACGTATACCCTTAAAAGCACTTTTGGTAACAAACGAGAGTCCTCTTCAAAATCAAATTAACTCAAGAGCATTACATTACTTTACAATAAGAATACATTAGGGTTTTTCAAAGTAACCTGTTTTAGTGAATTTAGGAATAATCCTAAGTATAAAAGGGATAAGGATGCTGCTGCGTCTCTCAAACTTATTTTCATTGTAATAATTATGCCACTCTAACGATGCGACTGAATTGGATGGTTGTAACTTGAATCTGAATCACATTGGATTTTAATATTCAGTTTCTCTCCGATCGAAGGATTGTCCTTAGCGTCCCGTAAATTTGAGAAACAATAGAGTCGGCCTGATGATTGCATTAAAATAACGAGATGGAAAATAAATGCCACATCGTTAAGATGAGATTCAGCCTTTCCATTAAATTATCGAAATATCCTATTGCCTTTCATTATAATTGGATCTTTTCAATGAAACATCATGAGTAATGATTTAGGTACATTGAAATAAAAAATCGGAAAGTTAACGTTGTAAAAATAAGGTTAAACAAGGTTTCAATTTTGAGGTTGTATTTCGTAGAAAATTAGACGTTCCTATAACTTGAGCGACGTGGCACTTTTTGAGGAAGGTGTGTGGTCTAGTGGGATTTTATCGCAGGTCATGGTTATTTTGAGTTTATGCTGAAATAACACATATCTGTTCTTCAAAGCATGGCTCGATGAATATCATTCAAGTGAACATATTTGTGTCAGTGCCTATTCTTTGTGATACCATTCTGTTATCCTATCATTCTTTTTTTGTCCTCCGAACAGCTCGGTCAAGTGCAAGATAACAGCATATACACAGGTAGGTACCGAAATGGTTTGTGAGAAATGGAAAAGTTAGAGACAAATTTGCGAGGTTCGTGATTTCGTTAATATACAATTAGACTAATGACCGAAAATGGTTTTCAAGCGCAAGGTAGGAAAGTGAAATTCCCTGGAAAAAGGGACAGATACGGGAATGAGGTGAGAAAGGAAGAAGTGAAGAGGGGTAAATGATGAAAACCACTGTTTCCAGTCCGGTTGATAATTCAGTTGAAATTGGACGGCCATTGTCCCAACTGGTCCGGGGAAATAGAAGGAACCACCTTCAGTGAGGAACAAGTGGGACAGAAATTAGCTTCAAGAGGAAGCATGATTAGGAAGGGAAGGACAGGGGTTTTGTTCGAAAGTGCGTGTGGGGCGATACCTAAGTGAATTAGAGCGTAGTTTGAAATCTCCATAGTGCTCAGTCACTCCACCTCCCACCCACACAAGCTGTTACTACTGTAAATGAAGGTTGGACTCCGGTCTCTGTAAGCCCTTAACCCTTTGCTAGTAGCTGGTTCTCAACGGCGCCTTCAGGGAAATTCGAGTGGCTTTCCCTTTGCTCGATTCCTACTGAGAATGCGCTTCATTAGGGAGACATCCAGCCTATCCCCCCTTAGGTGGCCCCTTTGAAGGAATTTCCAATCAAGGTGAAATGTGACTTCATTCAATTGGATACGAAAGGGAGGGTAAGGGGAGTATTTCGTCTTTATTGCGATTCAACACTAATAAACGTTAATTTAACGGAGCTTAGGATCAGAGATTAGACGCAATGAGTTGTAAAACAATGATGGCTTCCTCTCCTACCTACACAAGTTAGTCTCCGTTGAAATAATTATCTTCTATTAAAGGCGAATACATTATACAAGATCTGTTCAAGTTCGACACATCCCAGCTAAGACGATAATCAAAAATTCCACTAATCAGAAAACATGTAATCAGACCTTATAATCAATATGCCACGATCTCAATCAACCCCTGCATAATGATAGAAGGAATGTGATCTTCTGTAGACTCAAAGTGACAACTTTTCAGTACGTTTTTCAAGTTCAGACGATATCAAACTACTCAGAGATTGATCCCAGACGACCTACAGTGAAATAACATGCTTAACACAAGAAATATTCAGTATATTTATTAAGTAACAGTGAAAAGAAGTCGAGAAGTCGTACCAAGAACGTATTGGGCTTTCGCCTTTTCTCAATTCTTCTGATCTTGATTTCTCATCCTAATCCGAAAAGCTTACAGGAAATCAAATTTCAACCACGTATTCTCCTCGACTTCTCTTTTCAACTTTTAATTCGATCACACTCATTCTCTGGACGAATCCAAGTGATTTGGTTTTGAGAACATCAAAAGCGCGAAATGATTATTTCGCTCACGGAGTAAAAAAAAACTTTCTTTTCGTCCGCTCCTTCCAGGACGTTCCATCGGTAAAAGGGGCATCTTCCCAAGTTTTAATTTACTTGAAGGAAAAAGTGGTAGGGGGATGAAGAAAAACCCAACAAAAGGTACCATGGGGTGGACGGGGAGACTTGGTGAAGGGATTGAGGAAATGCAATTACACGAGGATGGAACGGAAGTGAGGTCAGAGAGAGCCTGAGTCTTTGCTAAGGTTTCAGGCCTTTTTTTAGTGAAGTTCTTCCAACTCGTGGAAGATTTGCTCGTGATGGTGGAATGAGGAAGATGGTATTCCCTATTCTCAGCACGTTCGATGGAAAAACGTCATTTTTCAGCATTCGAACTTGATAAAAAGCCGCATCAAAATGTCCATACTCATGATGTATTACCAAGATCAATTTCGTGAAACTGCTGACTAAGAGCAGACTTTAGTTTTCTTTTACGATACAGATTTGAAGCAGGTAAGTATTGGTAATCCATTTTTTTCTCTATTGACCTTGAATATATATATTTTTTTAAATATGCATGAAATGCCTCGAAAAAATAGGCAGAAAATTTGTAGGATTGAGAGTCAATTTTCGATCGAACGGGGATGCTGGGTAGTAGAAAACTGCTGTTCCAGGTTGATCAGTTGGCAAAAAGCCACCTATGCCGGTTGTTCCAGATTGTCCATTTGAAGTGTTGTTCGACAAAATCCAACGGAAAGTTACTGAGTCGTCCGTTGTACTAATAGTGCTCAATTTAAACCTCTCTTAAACATTCATTCAAATGGTTTTTTTCGGTGGGTTGGTCTTATCAAATCCGATGCTTTGGGCCACGAATGTTAAGGACATTTTTGGAAAACTGCGTTAGTCTTTATTATATAGCAATAAAATGCCCGATAAAGAACACCAACGATGCAATTAGGGCCTGAATTGAGGGCTCTAGTGGATAGCGGTCGACGTGGTATTTCCAAAAACCACTCTCCAATTTTAGTCTTCCGTCCACCCTTGGGAACTGCCAGTGCAGTCTTCACTGCTACTCAACAATACCCGCTTAGAAGTGACGCCCATTCGAAAGTAACCACATCAATCGAGACGCTCTCAGCCCAGGGAGGTCCTCTGTGACATCACAATTCCCCTCACCTCTAATCATCAAAAATCCGAACTATTCCTTTACATTGTAATAAGATATTTTTTACTCTGGTAGGTGAAGATCATTGCGACGTCGTCTTTGAAAAACAAACAAGATATCTTGATGTCCGAGTCAGCCGAGAAATCCTCTTCGCCAGAACCTCAAAGGACGCAAAGCGACCTGAGCGACTTGGCAACACTGTGTGATGTGGCTATATCCACTGCTGGCGAGCTAGCGCAAGCTTTCCCTTGTCTACACTGCGGAATGAGTTTTCGGCGCAAAAAATCGTTGGATTCTCACCTGGCAATTCATAGGTACTGAAACAAAAACATCTGGAAAATATTTCTGCGCCTTAATTTCCTTCTCGAGTTTTGCTGACCCTAATTTATTTCTTGTAGAATGAACTGCAAATACTGCGACCGAGCATTCCCGGATAGAAAATCTCTGGATCTGCACGAAAAACGCCTTTGCGCTAGTCGGCAAACGGTTGCCAGCAGGCAGATGGAAACCGACGACCTTGGTATTGACGACGCAACTGTCGTCGCCTCAAGGGCGGATGGTCCGACAATCCTCGGAGTTAATGACATCGAAAAAGATACAGGAAGCGCCGCCAAGAACCCCAAGAGATACTTTTATTGTGAAAGGTGCGACAAGACCTTTTCTTCTAGAAACGGCTACATCATCCATCAGAGGAGTCATACCGGCGAACGCCCGTACGGATGCCGGTAAGTGAGGTTTTGGCTGATGGCCCTAAATCTTTAGGAGGTATTTTCTCCTTATTGTCAGCTCGACTTATGACCGATATGCTCGTTGCAGGTGGTGCGACAAGGCTTTCGGTGACTCAGCGACCCGTCACAAGCACGAACGCATCCACACAGGCGAGCGACCCTTCAAATGCTCACGATGCCCGCGCGCATTCAACCAACGAGCTGCCCTGCGAGCTCATCAAGTCACTCACACGGTCGACCGTGCGTTCTTGTGTAAATACTGCCCGTCGTCCTTCCCCTACTTCGCCACTCTCAAACGACATCAGCAGAGTTGCCACTCGAGCATACCGTGCCCCTTGTGCGCGGCCACAACGCCTGACGCTAAAAAGCTTCATATGCACATCAAGAACGCGCACACTCTCGACGCGGAACTGTCCTGCTCGCTGTGCGATTCCGGCATTTTCGCTGACACCACGGAGTACTGTGATCATATGGTGTGGCACGGGAAACAGCAACAAGTAGAACCTGAATCTAAAGTGAGTGCTAAAGGCATGTGAGGGCCAAGTTCTCACGTTTGTTGTTGAACATCTTTTATTCTCTTTACGCAACCTTATGTCGTAATTCTTGCCCTTGTTTTGGTTGGTTATTCCTTGAATAATCAACCTATGTTGTCATACAAAAAGTCAATCTGACCGATTATCTACGCGTTTCAAAATTTCTAGATCAAAATAAGCTAATGTCCGTCCGCCGTCCACGCCAATTTTGGTAGTAGACATTGTAAGCCTGTAGTTGATCAGATTGTCGATCTTCTACTACCAGGTTTCACTGTTGAATCTACCCATGAACAATGGATTTACTCATAAATAGATTATCTGTTTTGCCTTTCCCAACTAGGACAAAGGAGAAATAATCAACATACATTTACAATGGAAGATGTTTATTGCTCACAAGTACTCGAAGATTTCTCAAAGTCCTGCTGAGAAGGCCTTGAAGTCAGTAGGATGGCTAGTCAGGTGGAACACGGCGTTCTCAGCCGTCTTCTTCCTGGAGGCGGCAGCAGAGATCGGAGGCGTCACCTCAACAGCTGATTTTGGCTGCAAGTTGCAGTTGTACAGGAACGGTTGTGTGATGCCGGATTCCCGAATTCCGTCTACCAGGGTGAAGCAGCAATCGACACCTGAAACTTATACGTAGATTTTGAGTCTAGAGGTGGTTTCCTGGTTTCCCGCAGGGTTGGAATCCGCGACCAGAATGCCAGATTTTCTTCCAATGAATTTCGCTTTCTCTTGTCGGAGTGGGGTTCTTCCCTCTTCTTTTCACTCCCGCTGCTGAAGTGCTGGCGCAAGGGTCGCGCTCGTTGGGTTCTTGGTCCCACAGACATTTTTCCAAAAATCTGAAATTTCTGTCAGGGACCCGTTCCTGGTTCTAGTCGGTCTTCGACACACTTTTCAGCCCGATCGGACCACGTTTGGTGGATTTTCGGCGATCTAGGCATATTGGGTATCATTTTCGACTAAATATTTGACGCTGAATCCAATGATACGGGTCGCGGAACAATCGGCGCCCACTGGAAGAGGTTGTGGGTCAAAATGGGTCGAGATTTCTGGTACCTAGGCGTGTGGGGTATCATTTTCTACTAAATGTTGGTTGCTGAATCGATTAGAAAGGGTGACCTTAGCACCGTGCTACATTTGGGTTGTGACTGAACCACGAAACAGTCGCACTGTTCCTTCATTCGCCTACCCCTTGCCCTGAGAGCTATAAAACACCAATCTGAGTATAAAAAGAAAAAAAAATTATTTAGAATGATCTCTTGATTATTTATAGATTTAGAAATTGTTGAAAAAATACCAACACAGGTTATGTTCTTCTCTTCCTTTGTTTCTTGACATTAATTGTCAGTCATATGAGTCAAAAAGCGTTTATTCCAAAGTTCCTGAGCTACCAAACGTTGTGCGGTGCAAGATTTCGTTTGATAACTCTGAATCCATATTATTGGGCCCCTACTATCCCGATCAAAACAAGATGAAATGTTGAAGTGTCCTCTAATCACGTGATTTTTTTACAGACGGACTCCGAGGCAGAAAAAGACCCTCAAATTGAAGTAATCAGTACCGTCGTCAAAGAAGAAGTCGTCGAAGAGGAAGAAATCATTACCGAAGAAGTGTACACGACAGAACATTACGAAGTCGAAACCGAGGCCACTTTTATCGAAGAAGGTTACTCGGAAGAAGTGTACACGCAGGACGATCTCGACTCGAAGGAAGAAATCGTCGAACAGACAGTGATCACTGACGAATTTCCCATCGAAGATGGCGCGTACAGTTGTGACGTGTGCGGTTCCCTTTTTCACGAAAAAGAGTCCCTTCAAGAACATGTCTCCCTGCATTTCTAGGCACGTGACCGTATATTCCGATACAAAATACCTAAGAACTATCTCCGACATAGTTCTCAAGCTGCGTCTACTCTGGTGCAGTGTAAATTTTGTAATTATAAATCATATCGTCAATATTTTTGTAATTCGCATGTGTGCCTTGAGCGAGTTTTTGTTTTTTTTTGTCCCTGTTACCAATCAATTTTTAAAAAATCAAGTAGGATTGTAACAGTGATTCCTCTGAGATTGAAGAGCGACTTGGGAAATTGCCGTTTTTAACGAGGAAATGGATAATTCCAAGTCGTATAATACCGGTTAGAGATTGATTTTTCATGTTCTCGTTCGTTTTGCGATGGACGAAACTTTCCTTGCTTGCTTCATTGATGAAACTAGGCAATCAATATTGGTAAGAGTGTAAATATCAATTCAAGATTTTGTAAATAACGATCTGAAGTTAGCCAGTTATTCTGATGATGAATAGTACTTGTAAATAGAGATGAAGCACTATACCGTACAGACTACTTAGGTAATTTGAACTTGGTCTGCAGATTAAATCGTGTCCTTATTAAATAAAGTGATTATA
>JADDOF010000189.1:0-19590 GCA_019603395.1 Cyrtorhinus lividipennis | reverse complement strand
CCCTTGACCCATTCCTATCGATTCAGCGTCCGAAATTTAGTGGAAAATGATACCCCACTCGACTGGATCGTCGTAAATCTCGAAAATCTATTTTGAGAGACATGTTTTGACCCCCTCCCCCCATTCGTTCTGATCGGGCTAAAGAGTTTCGAGAACCAAATAGAGCCGGAAACGGGTCCCTGACCAAAATTTCAGATTTTTCTGCTACCGAACGTGTACGTGAACGGCGTACGGGCATTTGCTTATTTTGATCTTAAAACGCCCAGAAATAAATGTTTGGGACAAATCGGGGAGAGTGGCTTTCTGCATGGAAACATAGGTTGATCATTCAAGGAATAATCAACCAAAATGAAAATTCCCAAATGATAGAACAGGGTTCCGGACGCATTCGGGATTCAGGAAAAAGTAACTGTGAACAGCAGACTAGAGAGAGAGAGAGAGAGAATTTTTTTTTTTTTTTTTACAATGATGAACTTTAGTAACAAATTGACTTTACAGTTGTAACGACTCAATTACAGAAGAAATGTATTCTCTAAACTACAACGGAAGTATGACTTAAATTACAATTCTGAATATTATAGCCCGTCGGAACGCATAATCCGTGTCCACGGGCTGGAGTTTTACAAACTTTACGAGGATGATAATAATACTAGTAACCAGAATTCAGAACGTCTGCTCTGCAAACGCTAAAACGCAACTGCGCATGTCCGGACAGTTCTGGGGACTATCCGAGAATAGTTCTGGCTCCACTGCAAACGTACCTAGCCACCTATAGAATGATTTTTTAATCATATCTTGATACGTGTTGGGAGGGATTCACTTGGGCCAATTCATCTACAACCTTCTGCAATCCAACTACTGCATTATTTTGTACTCATTTTTCATTTTTTTTTTAAGTTGAATCCTCATGTAATTGATCGAGCGAAGTTACTTAAGCGTTTCTCGCTTGAGCCCGCGCGGTGCGGTAGCAATGCTCCTTTCTCTAGACAGTTCCATCTTAGTGGGAAGTATCTCATCGGAGGGCTCCCAGGAAGTATTACCTAAGACATGGGTCTTCAACCTTTTTTAGTGCAAGGGCCAAACATCGATTTCACATCGTCCGAAGGGCCACAACTTTTCACGATACTTTACCACCTTACCAATAAAGTAAAAGACATACATAATTTCAATAATATTTATTGGTTAATTAAAGTCAATCAATGTGATTTTTGACACTGTTTATTTTTTACAAGTGCGTCAATATTTGTTTTCATTTTTGTGGTTGCAACCCGCAGACTACCTTCCAGATGTGCATCTGTAATAATTCTAGACCTTGTTGTCGATTTCACATACTTCATACGAGAAAATAGCTGCTCACACACATATGTGCTCCCAAACTGACATCATTTTCTTTGCGTTTTTTTTGGATTTCAGGAAACGAGTTGTGATCGACATATTTTGCATAGAAATCAAAAACGCCCACGTCGAACTTGTCTTTCAATTCCATATTACACTGCAAATCTATAAGCTCCATCTGAAAATTTTCCGGCATTTCTTCAACGGATACTCCGAATGGTCTTGCAAAGAGACTTATGTATTTTTCACTTTCTCTGAAGTCAGAAAACCTCGATTGAAACTCATTTTTGAGTAAATCTACTGCTTCAACGTATTTATCCATATCTGTCATGAAAGAGGCTATTTCCGTCTTGAGTTCAAAAACGCGTTTAAGCATTTTGCCTCTGCTCAGCCAACGAACATCGGAAAAATACGTGACATCTCCATATTCCGCATTAATTTCGCGTAAAAATTTGTGGAATTCTCTGTGGTTAAGGCCACATGATTTAATGAAGTTCACAGTGTTTACGACCACTTTCATCACCTCATCAATATTTGTGGATTTAGCTCAAAGATTTTGTTGATGAATGATACAATGGTAATGCATCAAAGGAAGATCTTTCTTTTGGTTGGTTATTCCTCGAATAATCAACCTATGTTTTCATGATAATGGTCAACCTCTCCGATTTGGCTCAAAATTTTTTTCTGGACGTTTCATGATGTCCTGATCAAAAAAGGTCAATGTCCGTCCGCCGTACGCCGTACGCCGTACGTTTTACGCCGTACATTGTACGCCGTACGTTGTACGCCGTACATTGTACGCCGTACGTTGTACGCCGTACGCCGTCCATGTTCCGCGCCGTTTTTGGTAGTAGAAAATTTTTTTACCCAATTTGATTAGTGTTTTCGGGATTTCTGCTACCTAGGCGTGTGGGGGTATAGTTTTCCCCTTAATTTTGACGCTGAATTCAATGATGTGTGTCCCAGAACGTTTGGCACCCACCGGAAGAAGTTTGGTCAAAATGGGTATGTATCCACCCATTTTTGTATGTGTCAGGATTTCTGGTGCCTAGCGTGTGGGGATCATATTCCACTAAATTTTGGACCCTGAATCGATTGGAATGGGTCTGAGACCCGCCACATCCACTGTTTCCCCCATTCGAGGAATAACCAACCCGTGTGTAAGAATTTGCAGATTTTTTTAACAACCCCATGAGCCCTTCATTTTTTCCTACCATGGATGGTGCACCGTCTGTTACAACTGCAGAAAGGTTTGTCAATTCTAAATTATATCGTTTTAGTATTGTCATCAAACACTCATATATCACATCCTTTTGTAGTTCCTTCCATCGGAAAAAGAGCAGCCATCTCTTCGGTGATGACAAAGTTATTATCAATGCCCCGAATAAATATAGCTAATTGAGCAGTATCGGTTATATCTGTGCTTTCATCGAGTGCAACAGAATAGTATATGAACTTCGACGCACGTTCTTTTAATGAATTTTCTAGGTCTGTCGCTAAATCCCATGCCACGGGCCGCATGCGGCCCGAGGGCCGCGGGTTGAAGACCTTAGACCTAAGGGATAAGCACCCGTTTTCACATCCACGCTCCACTCCCCCGCCTGCAGTTTGTGGGTGGTACGTAATACAGAATTGTCCCTTTGTTTTTTGTTGAGGGTTTTGGTGAATATGATGCGCGGAATATATCAATTTGGTGCTCGAATCCATGAATTATTCGACCATAGTACGGTTAGCATTACAGGCTGATACTGCTCATTCCCCGCTTATAATGTCACCTCGTTTGTTTGTAATACAAACAGAATATTTCTAATTCTAACAATCAGTCTTGTTGGTTCGTTTTGATTGATGGCCGATTTCCCTGATGAAGTTACAACTTAACGATTCACCTGTAGATGGTATGTCTGTGAGGACTTGAATTCTGAAAGTGCTGGAATCAGTCGAAATTCCACTGATCCAGTCCATTGCGGCTGTTGAGGTCTACTGAGAATTTACGAGGAGACTCGTCATGGCTTGGCTTCGGTGATTATGATTGGTCCAATCAAACGGATAGCTCGCGACAGGGTCTATGTGACTGGAATGTTACCGCAGGTCGGGCGGGATGCCGTAGACAGGGCCGATTGATCTGGCTCGATTGAGCAGAATTAAGAGGATCACTTGCTCAATTTCCTCAACCCAGACATACGACGACGGGTGGTGGAGGGGAGGCTCCAGTTTCAACAGTTATTCCTGTTTAATTTCCCATTAACCTGCTGGAGCTCGAACGTTTTCTCATCTCCTCTCGGGCTGCCCCTATCTTTCACCCCGACCACCTTTGCCCAAAACCCAACTTGATTGAAATAGTTTGCCGAACAATTTTCAACTTTTACCAAGGAGCTACACTGTATAACCTCCCACCTCCGCCTCTTCAGTAAAATTATTGCCATGGAGGTGAGCTACATCTCGTAAGGTGATATATCGCACCGTCTTTTCACTACAGGGTTTCGAACTTACATTGTCCATGAAGTTATTCATGCAGGCAACCCTTGTCACGGGCGCCGTAACCCCTTCATTTCGTTGTTATTATCACCTTCTCTGATCTGTAATTCTGGTTTACCACCGTTGTCTCGGCATGAAATGTGCCTGATGAATGACTCATAGCATTCTCATCGTGTCATCCCTTGACACCTCCATCAATTTACGTCAAATATTATGAAGTCTTTAAAATATATGACTTCATTGAGATTTATGAACATAATTTGTTGAGAGTGCTTCATGTTACACGACATATTAACAGCGTTTTATCGAAAGTCATATCCTCAAATATATTGCTTGATTGACAGTCTTCCAGCGTTGACTGGATTTTGTCGCTCTTCCTTTCTACCGACAATTGATGTTATCGTTATTGATGGAATTGTTATTCACCGGGTTATTTTATGCGTGCGAATCTCGTGTTCCATTATTGTGTCTAGATATGTTCTTCTCAGTCATCTATGCGGTTGTTTTGGTTGGTTATTCCTTGAATAATCAACCTATGTTTTCATGATAATGGTCAACCTCTCCGATTCGGCTCAAAATTTTTTTCTGGACGTTTCATGATGTCCTGATCAAAAAAGGTCAATGTCCGTCCGCCGTACGCCGTACGCCGTCCGCCGTCCATTGTCCACGCCGTTTTTGGTAGTAGAAAATTCTCGAAAAATCTGAAATTTGGGTCAGGGGTCTGTTCCCAGCCGAGATGGGTCCTCGAAACTTTTCAGCCCGATCGGACCAAATTTGGAGGGGGTAGGGGTTTTTGAAAAATGGATTTTCGAGATTTTGGGTGATTTAGGCGAGTGAGGTGTCATTCTCCACTAAATTTTGGACACTGAATCCAATAAAATGGGTCCCAGAACAATTGGCACCCACTTGAAGAAGTAATGGGTCAAATTGGGTATTTATTACCCATTTTGAATATGTGTTTTCGGGATTTCTGCTACCTAGGCGAGTAGGGTGTCATTTTCCAATAAATTTTGAACGCTGAATCCAATAAAATGGGTCCCAGAACAATTGGCACCCACTTGAAGAAGTTATGGGTCAAATTGGGTATTTATTACCCAATTTGATTATGTGTTCTCGGGATTTCTGCTACCTAGGCGTGTGGGGTTTCATATTCCACTAAATTTTGGACGCTGAATTCAATGATGTGTGTCCCAGAACGATTGGCACCCACCGGAAGAAGTTATGGGTCAAAATGGGTATGTATCCACCCATTTTTTATGTGTCAGGATTTCTGGTGCCTAGGCGTGTGGGGTATCATATTTCACTAAATTTTGGACCCTGAATCGATTGGAATGGGTCTGGGACCCGCCACACCCACTGTTTCCTCCATTCGAGGAATAACCAACCCGTGTGTAAGAATTTGCAGATTTTTAGTTAATAATGACGAATAACTGTTTCAACTTCCACTAATATTGATAGTAAGTATGAATTCATCCAGTTCATAGTTGTAATCTGTTAGTGGCTTTCACAATACACGTTTACGAAGTTCACATTCTAAGGGAAACCCGAGAGCTCGCAATGGGTGAATCTGTTCCGTATTATGACCCGGAAATGAATAATGTAGGAGGATAAGGTGTGTGAAGAACAGTTGGTGCCATGGAGAGAAGTGATGCCGAGTTTCTTCCCCCCCAGGTTCGGGAAGGATTTCTCGGAAAACGTTTTATCTTCGAGCCTAAACGTTTGAGGATTTGGCAAAAGGCTGCGTGAATCCTGATCACCGATTGAGAGGATACGGAAACGGAGTGGCTCTTATGAAGAACTGCTGGAAAGGAATATTCGTGGAAAAACACGAGGCAGTCACGAGGATTCTCCGAAAGCGGAGAAGCTTACCCGTAGATTGATCCAGGGCTCAGGTTTTTGAGCAATGGCACGCTTCGTACATTCCAAATCACATGCTCCGTGGAAAATATATTCGAGACTTTCAGACGTGTCTAAAATGAAGTCCTTCTCCCTCCTCTCCCCACTTTCTCGTATTCCCCATCGCAGCGAAAAATCACCTCCTGGCCCAGCCAGCCGTTTCTCTTACTGATGCGAAACGTATTTGTTTTCCTCATGCTTGGGGTAGTCATGCCAAGATACAAGGATCCTCGAATCTATTCAACTGCTAGAGGTACAAAGACAAAGAAGTATTACAGTTTCTAACCAAAAATGGCGAGTGGTTCCATCGTGAAACAATCGGGTTAGTTGGACGATCCTGAGTGAAGCTGCACAGAAAGCTGGACGGTTCGGATCGTATTCGGTCATTGATGAAAGAAGAAACGGATTGATAGCAGGGTGTAATGAATTTTCTGTGTTTTTGCTCCTACTCTTGCAGTGTCGTCTCTTACGGTTGTACCTACCTTTACTAACGGAGAAATAAGTGGCGCCGGGAATAGAGGTTTGAACGGTGGAAATGGCCAGTATACCTTCGGAGAGAGAAAACCGCTCATTCGGCTTCTGTGGCTTCTAGGCTGGCAATGTGTTCGTTACAGCCCCCGTTGCGGTATCTCTTACCATTCGTTAAAACACTGGTGATTAGCTGGTAACTTCATACCCATGGACTATCTGCTGCCCGTGATCGCTCATTCGGCAGAGCGAATCAAAAGGGCGATATCCCGCACCTTCAGATGATTAATGAAAATTATCGACTACGCCCCAGCGGCAGCGGCTTGTGAGGTCGGTTGAATATTAACTTGCCACCAGCTACACCGCTGTTGTTCTCGAGAGAACAGTTAAGTAAACAAATGAAGCCGCTAACCAACCGACTAACGTTGGTCCTTGCATCCCTTGCGCTGGAGACCGCGGATTCTGAGCGTTGGAAAACAATGTCATTTCCGCTTGAAGCGTTCTTTTGCCTAGTCGTTAGGTTGTTTGAATACTGGAGATATCGCTAGGGATCGGTTCGAGGTTTTCAATTCGAATACTTGGAGTTTAGGGATCGATTGCACCCACTGAATACATAAAAATATTATCCTTGCCTCAACTGAACCCTTTCTTCTGTGTGATGCAATATATAAACTCAACTCGTAGAGTGGGATTAAGTTACATATATTCGATGAGGTTCCCCTAGTCCTATGCGAAAAACTACGAAGGAAATAAGACTATACCTTTTCACTTTTGCTGTTACCTTTTCCCTTATATACATACAACTTCACGTATAGGTAGTATGAATAAATTGGAAAAAGGTTAAATTGAAACTGAGAATCCACAATTTCAATTGATCTAATGTTGAACCTAGGCTGATGAACAGTGTAGGAGAATCAACTGTTCACATCCTTATTTCTCCCGTTGAAGATTATAATGATCGCTAAACTCGCCTCAGTGTTTGAACATTCAGGAGGTCCCGACTAGCGCTTCCTCGCTGCATCTGATATTGATGTTCCGTTGAATACTTAACGATGCTGCTGGTTCACGAGGCAGAGACATCCTTTTGGTTATTTAACTGAAAAGTGGTTGGTAATTTTAGGAATGAGCAAAAACGTTGCAGAGGTTGGGAGAGAGAAAAACATTGTATCCTTGATGCAGTGAAGATGGCCATAAGGAAAATTATATTCTTCCCGTTCAGATATGGTCGACCTTCTATGACTTTTTGCATTCATTATTCAAGGAATAACCAACCTAAAAGCATGTGCCACATTTTCGAGTTCACCATCATCCACTATTTGACATTTATGGAGTTGCGACCCTTTTCATGCTCGCTGAAGCGGTTGCGCGCAACCAAACAAATTTGTTGAGGGATCAAATGCTGGGTAGATTTTTTTTTTTATTAGGTATTACAATAAGTACATTTCAATTATATAATGACAAAAAGCTACAGTTCCCAATAAGAAGACTTGTGCCGGGAACTGGAGCGTCTCCAATCGTGAAAGTAAATTTTCCATCTCATAACTAAAACTAAAACACAGGGGTTGGTTATTCCTCGGACCAGGCGCATGGAAACTGATTTAAAAACATGGGGGGAAATGGGGAAAACGGTGGGTGCGGCGGGTCCCAGACCCATTCCAATCGATTCAGTGTCCATGATTTGGTGGAAAATGATACCCCACACGGCCAAGTACCAGAAATCTCATAAACACATATTCAAAATGAGTAATATATACCCTATTTGACCCATAACTTCTTCCAGTTGGTGCCAATCGTCCTGAGACCCACTTCATTGGATTCAGCTTCCAAAATTTAGTGGAAAATGATACCCCACACGCCTAGGTTTCAGAAATCTGAAAAACACATATTCATAATGGGTAATATATACCCAATTTGACCCATAACTTCTTCCAGAGGGTGCCGATCGTTTTGGGACCCATTTCATTGGATTCAGCGTCCAAAATTTAGTGGAAAATGATACCCCACTCGCCTAAATCGCCCAAAATCTCGAAAATCCATTTTTCAAAAAACACATTTTGACCCCTACCCCGCCCAAATTTGGTCCGATCGGGCTGAAAAGCTTGGAGGACCGTCCTAGGCCGGGAACAGACCCCTGACCCAAATTTCAGATTTTTAGAAAATTTTCTACTACCAAAAACGGCGTGGACGGCGGACGGCGGACGGCGTACGGCGGACGGACATTGACCTTTTTGGTTGGTTATTCCTTGAATAATCAACCTATGTTTTCATGCAAATGGTCAACCTCTCCGATTCGGCTCAAAATTTTTTTCTGGACGTTTCATGATGTCCTGATCAAAAAAGGTCAATGTCCGTCCGCCGTACGCCGTACGCCGTACGCCGTACGCCGTCCGCCGTCCACGCCGTTTTTGGTAGTAGAAAATTTTCTAAAAATCTGAAATTTGGGTCAGGGGTCTGTTCCCGGCCTAGGACGGTCCTCCAAGCTTTTCAGCCCGATCGGACCAAATTTGGGCGGGGTAGGGGTCAAAATGTGTTTTTTGAAAAATGGATTTTCGAGATTTTGGGCGATTTAGGCGAGTGGGGTATCATTTTCCACTAAACTTTGGACGCTGAATCCAATGAAATGGGTCCCAAAACGATCGGCACCCTCTGGAAGAAGTTATGGGTCAAATTGGGTATATATTACCCATTTTGAATATGTGTTTTTGATATTTCTGGAACCTAGGCGTGTGGGGTATCATTTTCCACTAAATCTTGGACGCTGATTTCAATGAAGTGGGTCCCGGAACGATTGGCACCCTCTGGAAGAAGTTATGGGTCAAATTGGGTATATATTACCCATTTTGAATATGCGTTTTCGAGATTTCCGGTACCTGGGCGTGTGGGGTATCATTTTCTACTAAATTCTAGATCCTGAATCGATTGGAATGGGTCTGGGACCCGCCGCACCCACTGTCTCCCCATTTCCCCCATGTTGAAGAAATGAGTCTCCATGCGCCTGGTCCGAGGAATAACCAACCCCTGTGTAAGAATTTGCAGCGTTTTTGATCAGGACATCATGAAACGTCCAGAAAAAAAATTTGAGCCGAATCGGAGAGGTTGACCATTTGCATGAAAAAACCAACCAAAAATGCGCTTCTAAATTATATTAATTTAGTAAGTAATTTTAACTTTACAGACTAATTCATATTAGTACTCTTCTTTCACAAGTTCATCTAATTTTACTCAAAAAATGTTCTTTTATTTTCTGCTTAAATGTCATCAGCAAGCGAAAATTGGATACGTATTTGAAATAAGAAAGTTTGTGTCACTTGTTGCGAGTTGAGGGGGATGCGCGAATATGATATTTGAGATCCTTGCAAAAAAATATATAGAGATTGATAGAAAAAAGTTTTTGTTTACTCCCATTTGGACGATTTTAGGATGGAATAACTCGTGCATGTTACCACACTCGAAATGGGCTTCAAGGTTGGAGTATAATAATGTATTTAACCAATAAACCATGCCGTATAGAAGCCGTCTTTCGAAACCATTCATTCCGTTTTGTATAAAAAGTACGGTTTGTGGTTGAGTAGTGCTCCAGTGAGCTACCGAATTTGCCAAGCGTACCTTGCACATATTTCAATTACCACACCAATCAGGTATTTCAGAATAATCTGCAATTGATAACCACGCAAATCCAGCGCCCTATATTTACTTCAGCCCACCCGAATTGAGTGAACGCCTTTGGGGGTCGAGTCAAGAGTATAAAAGACCCGACAAAGGTATGCTTATGAAAAGACTCCATTTCCTTGACAAGCGAGGGAAGCCGGAAGGCGATCGGGTTGACGCGAATGTTGCTCGGTCACACCCCCATGGAAAAGGGATGGTTGTCAAGTTTTTGGCTTCAAATAATTTATGGGATGGCGCAGCCGAGGGAGCCGCGTTTTCTCTCTCCCGCATCAAAGGGAAAAGTACGGCCCAACTCATATCGCAGAGGATGGCACAACTCACTGATTTTCATTCATCTTTTACGATTTCTGTTGTGGTTTTTTCCTTTCCCTCTTCACGCCGAAACCAACGACATTCAGCATCGGACAAATATTGACAAAAAGATGAGTATCTGGAAACCTTTTTTTTTTTTTTTTTTTTTTTTTTTTTAATTTATGTATCACTATTTTCATTTTGAACGATTGAGAAAGCATTCTTGAGAGTCTCTGGTTGGTATAATATCACATACTCATCCAGCTCTCAACAATCGATGGAAACAATCAGAAACCACCAATTTTGGAATTGAGAATGCTCGTCGATCACAGCAAGGGGAGGCCAATGCTTATAAAATGTCTCATTTCTGAACGTTACTATGATATGATCAATAATAAGAAAAAATCTGCTAATTCTTACACACGGGTTGGTTATTCCTCGAATGGAGGAAACAGTGGGTGTGGCGGGTCCCAGACCCATTCCAATCGATTCAGGGTCCAATTTATTGGAATATGATACCCCACACGCCTAGGCACCAGAAATCCTGACACATACAAAATGGGTGGATACATACCCATTTTGACCCATAACTTCTTCCGGTGGTTGCCAATCGTTCTGGGACCCATTTAATTGGATTGAGCGTCCAAAATTTTGTGGAAAATGACACCCTACTCGCCTAGATCGCCCAAAAACTCGAAAATCCATTTTTCAAAAAACACATTTTGACCCCTATCCCCCCCCCCCCAAATTTGGTCCGATCGGGCTGAAAAGTTTCGAGGACCCGTCTCGGCTGGGAACAGACACCTGACCCGAATTTCAGATTTTTAGAAAATTGTCTACTACCAAAAAGGGCGCGGACGATGGACGGCGTATGGCGTACGGCGGACGGACATCGACCTTTTTTGATCAGGACATCATGAAACGTCCAGAAAAAAATTTTGAGCCAAATCGGAGAGGTTGACCATTATCATGAAAACATAGGTTGATTATTCGAGGAATAACCAACCAAAAACAAGTTCATTCTGCGCTAATAAGAAAGCTGATAAATGAGGGATGGAAAAATGTATCCCAATTATTAATTTTCTGAATAATGTCCCTGAAAATGAATTAATCAATTCTTGATGGTGCTCTCCGGTATAATTTCGGGTACAATCGATTGGAAAAACAAGAAGTGTACGCGTTTTGGGGTTTTTAATCACGGGGTTTAATACTCTTCTTGAACAAACTACCTATTGGGAACTGAAACTGGGCATGAACAATCCCGTGGTGGCCCAGACTATAAGGTGCGATCGTTTTAAGCAAAAATAAAAAGATGTACTCGTATGCACTTGAACGATAACTACAGTTTGAATTCACAAGAGTCGACCCCTAGTACATAAACTCGAGGAAAAATTTGTCGAACATTTTGTTCCCACCGACCAGATAAATTTTGACGAATCAATTGTGAAGTGGGAAACCGATTCGGTACGGTAAACACATACTATATAAACCTCAATAATTTATTTACAGGCTTCAACATTTTGAAACACATACAAAGTAGTGGTTGTAACGCTACAGGAGCTCTGAGGGTAAGTATAACCCCGAAGGACTGCCCTCTTCCATTTAAAAAATACAATAAAATAATAATAATAATAATAATAATAATAATAACGGTGGCCTCATGAAGGGTTACTGTCCGTCATCGAATTGAACACACCGATGGAATCCTCATATGCAAATGGCAGAATAACAAATGCGTAGGTATTTTATTGTTATACAATATAACCTCTACTGCTTATACACCGGTGAAATCAGCCCAGAGGTATTTAAGAATCACCCATGAGCACATCAAGGTCCCACAACCACACGGAATACTTATGTAAAAAAATTCTTACACACGGGTTGGTTATTCCTCGAATGGGGGAAACAGTGGGTGTGGCGGGTCTCAGACCCATTCCAATCGATTCAGGGTCCAAAATTTAGTGGAAAATGACACCCCACTCGCCTAAATCACCCAAAATATCGAAAATCCATTTTTCAAAAAACACATTTTGACCCCTACCCCCTCCAAATTTGGTCCGATCGGGCTGAAAAGTTTCGAGGACCCATCTCGGCTGGGAACAGACCCCTGACCCAAATTTCAGATTTTTAGAACATTTTCTACTACCAAAAACGGCGTGGACAATGGACGGCGGATGGCGTACGGCGGACGGCGTACGGCGTACGGCGGACGGACATTGACCTTTTTTGATCAGGACGTCATGAAACGTCCAGAAAAAAATTTTGAGCCGAATCAGAGAGGTTGACCATTATCATGAAAACATAGGTTGATTATTCAAGGAATAACCAACCAACAAGGAAATTGGTGGAACGGACAGATTGGACCTAAATATAGCGCGTTATAGGATCTCCATTCGAGGAAAAAAGTGTTGGTCTTCACTTGTCTGATCGATGCTGCAGTGAACAACGTGAAATGTTTTAAAGAGAATCTGGAAGGGGAGATCTCAAAACTGGAGTCCGTTCCGACGTCTCAGAAATATCTTAATATACACTTGGCGTGTGTTAGTTCGCTCTTATTAAGCCAGGGACACGCTTGCGGTGTTGGTATAGGGATGGCTTGTTTGACAGAGAAGAATTTACAATGCTCGCGACATCAACTTGGCAAAAATTGTTGGTACAACTCAATCATATTCTCTCTGTGTAACTCCAATCGTTGAAGTGAGTATGTGAAATCCCGCCAAATCTCTTATACTGTGTGTTGCTCGCAGTAACGATGAAATCATTTCCCTACCGTCCATGTCTTCTCTCCGCAGCAAAGGAGAATAAAGCCGCTTATGTGAATAATAAAATACGAGTTTCTCCAGAATCTAAGACGTTGAGAAGGTCCCATTATGTAGTAAGTAGGTTGGGTGGTGCTGGTGGGGTTGATCGAGAGTGCCCTGGTGACCCGTAGTTACCCTTTTACGCGGGTTCTATTCGCTCGCCGGCCTATCGCAGTACTTACGAACACCGGGGTCTGCTAATGGGCAACCCACTACCTAGCCTCAACAACGTAGTCCGTTATATCGGCGAAGGTGACGGTGAGGGGCCGCCACACAAATATTAATATCTCTCCGAGCGAGTGAGACCTCCCCCACAGGTGCTTCCATTCGTTACATAATGTATTCTGAAGGAAACCCCCACTTTCTGAATTATACATAACCGCCTCGGTCCTCCCGAACGCCGCTCCTTGTCACCCATCCCTTTTGAGTTAAATTCATCAGGATTTGCTGTCTCTGACCCTTTCCGAAACAACTGGAATGCCCCTGGAACCCGCTCAATGATTCATCGACATCGGTCCTCAAGACCTGAGGTCAGGAAGATTGCCAGAGTACTATACTACGATACTATTCTGCACCTGACAAAGTAGTAGTAGTAGTAGTGAATATATTTATTTGTAAAAATCTTTGATTATTACAAAATTGTGTACAGTGACTTTGATTGGGATCGGATCTATTCATTCAAGCAGAATGCTTCAGATGTCGGAAGTACTCGTTGTACCTTGCGTCGTAGACAAGCTGAATGTCGCGGGACGCGAAGTAGTTTCGTACACATTCCACGTAGTTCGGTATTTCTTTGTGCACCTCCTCTGGACCAATCTCCATGCAGCCTGCTGCCCCTGTTTTGGGCTTGGTCAGATGGGGCATAACAACTGACCCACCCTCTGGTCGGCAGGTTGTAACAAATGCTGACCGCAATAAGGGACCGCATCCTATGAGGTGCTACTCTCTGAATGGGACAGGTATCTGGACCACTTGGGGAGAAGAGGGAAACCTCTGGCATTTCATGAAACGGTAGTGACAGGTACAAAGCCTCTGTCACGGGGCTATCAGCCAGTCAGCCCTTTAAGGAAGTAAGGGTCGTCAGGGCACTGACAAACCTGTATCCTTCCAAACTGGTACCGCGGGTGGGGAGGAGCCCCTGGCCACAGAGGCAATGCTTTGGCAAAGCCTCACCGGCCAGCCTCCCCAATTGAGGTAGGAAACTACGGTCCGAAATAATGGACCGTTCGCGGGGGTCGTGGTTGAGGCGCACCCTAGCCTGAGGGCTTCACCCTATGAAGGTGCCTATAATGGGTAGGCCTGTGCTGCATACATCCGTGCAGGATGTACCAATACAGACCGGCTCTGGGAGTTGAGATGCAACACTCGGGAACCACTCTGCTTAAGTGGTAGTGCAAGCTAGAACGCACGAACTACCGCAAGTCGGTACTTGGGGGGAGTAGTTTACTACTCTCTATCCAAGCCCTGCTGAATGAAGGGACAATCATTCCAGTCTGTTCAGACTGTATCCTCACTGCATGCAGTGGGGGGGGGGGGGGGAGAAGCATAACCCGTGGGGTGAGCTCTCCTTATAATTGTGGCTCACTTCCTTGCATTGGGGTGAGAAACACACTGGACTCTGCCCCTGTTTGGGTGAGTACCTCAAGCAACCTTGAGTACCAGTTTATGCGTGGGTCATTCCTGGGGTGAGTGTGCAGCTCAGTTAGGGCAGTTAGACAAACCTTGGGCAGTCTTTCGTCTGGCATTTTAGAAATCTTTCCCCAATAGTTTATTGCCCTCTCGTAGGCCGCCACTTGAAGTGCGGAGAACCCAGTCTCCACGCGCAAGAAGTGATATGCACCTGACAAAGTGGGTTGATGTCAACAGTACGTGGACGACGACGCAATCAATCAATCAAAGGTTTTATTTTTGTTTTAAGTAACATCTGACCTTTAGAACAAAAGGACCTTCGTTCTGGACCGGGCTGTCGGATGGTGGGAAACATTTCTTAGGAAAGATATCCCCGTTCGTGCTTTGTGCACTCATTCGGACCTCAGCCAAAGAGAAGTGCAGCCTTAAATTGAATTGGGTTACACAATTAAAGCGTCTGTTGACTGGGCTGGGTTATTCAGACTTAGGGAAGGCGCATAAGGCAGACCTAGTGTCAAAAAATATGCGAAATAAGCGCACAGCGAAAAAAGCGCACATGTAGAAATGTGCGAAGAAAGCGCACAGGAAACCCTACGTTATTAGGAAATAAATACTTGGGGCTGGTTGTGGTGAGTCATCACGCAATACAATAGGTCAGGTGCAAACCTCCAAAATGAAGAGATCAGACTGTCCACCCAAATGTGTGCTGCGTTAGCCTTCTTAAAAACTGAAGATGTCCAAGACGGATGGGTTGAAATTCACTCACAGCTCCTGCAAACCCAAAATTAACTCGCTTCCTCGACTACTTCATCGAACAGTGGCTGCATAATGACGAAATCCCCATTGAATTGTGGAATTGCTACGGCAGGCGACACCGAACAACGAACGCTGTGGAAGGTTGGCATAATAAAATCAATAATCTTCTTGGACGACCCAACCCCAAAATCAGAGATATGTAATAGTTTGCTTGAAGGGCGAAGCGGAAGTATCTTCTTTCATGTACATGAGGATGGAGCTAAACTTAGATGGTAAGAAGAGGAAGAAAACATATGTCGACTTGGATAAGAAACTGGCAAAAACCGTTAAGAAATATGAAGAAAATGGGAGCATAAAGTGTTTGAAGACAGTTTCGTACCTGCAAAAATTGGGTTAGACCTTCAAACAAGAAAAGCAAGAAGAGGAAAAATATAATGTAAATAGTAAACAAATAATATTGACGAAGCTACATTCATGGTGATATTAGACAAGCCTATCAAAACTGTACATATATATATATATATATACTTTTGACAAAGCTATACTTTTGCTGATTTTAGACTGTTAGGATTGTAAATATTTTAAAAGTTAAGATTGACGAAGCTACATGCTCATCTTTAGTTTTCTGTGTGTGTAACATTCCTTATTTCTAAGAAGATAGGGGACATATTCATTGTGGAACGCCAAAAGGGTTTCCTGTGCGCTTTCTTCGCTGTGCGCTTTTTTCGCTGTGCGCTTACTTCGCGGCACCGTGTCAAAGGCAACCTGTTATTAACTGCTATACCACAAGAGCGGCCTACGAGGATAATTTGCTCCTCGTATAGCAAGAGATTCCTCTCACTCATCGACGGTTACTGTAAAAGAAGATGGGAAGTTCCCTTTGAGATGAAGAGCTTGGTTGCCCAACTCAACCTGGGTGGCGAAGCCCTCCTAAGCATTTGACATAAGGGAAGTGTGTGGAGGGTGAACCAAGAGAAAGTCTGCATTTTGTGCAACACGGGCCAACTAGAGACCATCTTCCATATAATTGGCAAATGCCCTCAACTGAATGGGGACCAAACTAGGTACTTTGGATCTGACCACTTAAGCAATGAATACATCCAGGGTTATTTCTTAATGGCGATAAATGAGGATCTATTGTTTAGACTGGTTAATTTCGTGCTGGCTTACCTGAGAAGAAGGAAGTTTTTTGAGGAAATGATGATGGACTTAGGACTTTTAAATTAATTTAGTTTATATTCAATTTTAATATTATTAGATAATATCAGACACTTATTGTAGCACTATTTTCAAGTATTGTGCAAAGAAGTTATTATTTATTTTCGTTTTTTATGTAGGAGTACGAGCTCCTCTGTTGAAAAGGTGGATGGCGACGAGAATCTCTTCACCGTTACTAATTACGCAGTGCACAAAACATTCAACCCAAAAAACATAAAAATGACAGCTCAAGAACTAACAAGCTGAGGAGTGAACCTTCAGAACAGTCTTATTTGAATTCCCTAATTGTTAGCCATCTGAAATCAATTGTTCATTGATCCTCTCTGGGTGATGTATTTTCGGAGGAAATAAATTACGAGAAAATATGTAAGCTACATTTCCAAAAACAGTTATTGGATTTAACGTTCAAGATTTAGCGGAAAATGATAGCCTACACGCCCAAATCGTAAAACATAGGTTGATTATTCAAGGAATAACCAACCAAAATACCAAAACACCACCCCTAACCTCCCCCCGACTTTGGTTCTATCGAGCTGAAAAGTTTAGAGGACCAACTCGAGCCTGAAACGGGTCCCTGACCAAAATTTAAGATTTTTAGAAAATGTTCTACTACCAAAGTTGGCGTGGACGGCGGACAGCGGACGAACATTTGACTTTTGGTTGGTTATTCCTTGAATAATCAACCTATATTTTCATGCAAAAGGTCAACCTCTCCGATTCGGCTCAACAACTTTTTCTGGGCGTTTTAAGGTGTCTAGATCAAAAAGGAATAACCAACCAAAAACCGAAATGTCCGTCCGCCGTACGCCGTACGCCGTACGCCGTTTTTGGTAGTAGACAATTTTCTAAAAATCTGAAATTTGGGTCAGAGGTCTGTTTCCGGCCTAGAACAGTCCTCGAAACTTTTCAGCCCGATGGGACCAAATTTGGGCGGGGTAGGGGTGAAAATGTGTTTTTTGAATAATGGATTTTCGAGATTTTTAGCGATCTAGGCGAGTGGGGTATCATTTTCCACTAAATTGTGGACGCTGAATGCAATGAAGTGGGTCCCAGAACGATGCACCCACTGGAAGAAGTTATGGGTCAAATTGGGTACTTATTACCCATTTTGAATATGTGTTTTTGGAATTTCTGGTACCTAGGCGTGTGGGGTGTCATTTTCCACTAAATTTTTGGCCCTGAATTGATTGGAATGGGGCCGGGACCCGCCTCACCCAATGTTTCCTCCATTTTCCCCATGTTAGACACCTTGAAACGCCCAGAAAAAAAAATGTTGGGCCGAATCGGAGAGATTGACCTTTTGCATGAAAATACAGGTTGATTATTCGAGGAATACCATTTTTAAAATTTATACAAGGAATAACCAACCAAAACACATTTTGAAACGGCGATTTGCCCCAAATAATCATGATATAGACAACTTGAAACGCCCAGAAAAAAATTTCGGGTCAAATTGGAAAGGTTGGTTATGGGCATGGTTGACTTTAGAAAAATAATCAACCAAAAAAGAGTCGCATCGCGCGTGATATAGCGAACTACCTTTGTTCAGCGGAACAACACAATATTAGCAGTTTTTATGAATTTTATTAAATTAAACTCAATTTTTTTCTGAATTGTTGAAACGTATTGACGGTTCTTATCAATAACGATAAATGAACCAATCACAATAACAACGATCAATAAAAATAAACGATCGATTAAAAAAAAACTTTTATGCCTTTCTGATTAAATGATATAAACAATATGATGCTAAAAACTTGCTAAATCTTGCCATTTCGGTCGTGAAACCGTCTTCCTCAATAAGCCTGTCACCTCAAATGATTCCCGCAACCCTTTGGCCTCACTGCACGTTGACCTGGCTCATGGTTATTTGAGCTCCAACATCGAATCTTCGTGAATAAGTAACTTGAAAAGCGTTTCTCACACTCACGTAGGCACCCTGGGCCCTAATCTCTCTCTTCTATCTTCATTTTTACATGTTTTCTTTTCGAGGGGATTTTTGTCAGTGGTTTTTTGTCGAGGATTCAGTTCATTCGCCTTCTTGAAATTACTGTGGGAAAGGTGAGGATGAAATCGCCGCAGTTAGGCGCCTCCATTCTTGAAATTAATGTTAGGGTCAGACCGAGAGTTCTTTCGGAGTCTCGCTTTCCCTTCTTCTCCGAATGAAAATGCGTGACTCTTGTTTATTCTCTGAGAGTGGTTTCCTTAGTTTTGATCAACGTTGTTTATCTCAGGTAGCTCGGACGGTGCCCTTACGTATAGGCGGCACTGCGCAGCGAAAACGAGAACACTCCGGGTCTTCACGCGGAATTACCTGATATCTCTATTCAACACGAAACAATGCTACATTACGAGAAGAACGATCTCGTTTCTCGGTCTTTCTGCCAGGAAATGGCCCAGAGCTTGGCAGAACAATGACACCATCCCTAGCTGAGATGTACCTGAAAGATCTCGCTACATCGCCTGTTCGATAAAAATTCGTTTGACATTGTACTGAACACAAAGCGAATGCTCCATTCAAACATTTTCAATCCAATCAAACTGGTGAGAAGAGCGCAGGTTACGGGAAACGACCATTCTAAAAAGAAAAAGAATTTAATATCAGTTCCCTAAAATTTGAGGAATTGACGGAACGTGACTTGATTTCAATTGTACTATTCATAATATGTTATCTTCTTTTGGTTGGTTATTTCATGCAGAAAGTCAATCTCTCCGATTCGGCCTACGATTTTGGTAGCAGACAAATTTCCAGAAATCTGAAATTTTTTGTTCGGGGACCCGTTTCCGGCTCTAGTTGGTCCTCGAACATTTCAGCCCAATCGGACCGAATTTGTTAGGGGGAGGGGGGAATAGGGGTCAAAACGTGTTTTTGAGAAATGGGTTATCGAGATTTTTGGTGATGTAGGCGAGTGGGGTACAGTTTTCCACAAAATGTTGGACGCTGAATTCAATGAAATGGGTCTCAGAACGATTGACACCCACTGGAAGAAGTTATGGTCAGATGGGTATCTATCAACCCATTTTGAATACGTGTTTTCGAGATTTCTGGTAC
>JADDOF010000188.1:0-31487 GCA_019603395.1 Cyrtorhinus lividipennis | reverse complement strand
TTGGCACTGGTAATCCAACGGCCTGAAGTTTGAATAACAACATGCGGTTTGACGTAGGAGAGGACCGTAGGAAGAGATTCGCAGTATTGTAACTTCGATTTGTATAATTGAGTTGACGATAGCGTCCCCTCAACTGAAGTGGCCAACAGATTTTGTCAAGTTCTTACTGCCCCTTTCTTGCATATGAGAGATAAAAATGATCAACTACGTTTCATATTAACTCTATTAATTAGTAACCTGAAGTTGAGAATTCCAATTCGTAGACTTTACCTGGCCAAAAATCCCGTGCAGGTATCCTTCGGAGGGCGTCACGCAGTTAGTTATCTTTTAGCTGTAAAAATATAAGTACTTCCGTAATTGTTTTTACCTCAACGGGAATGTTTTTTGGTTTTCGAAAGTCCAAAACAAGATGATAAATAATCTTTGTTTACGGCTCACCATCTTGATTGCCGGCCGGAGACCAAGACGTTAAATGGGGGCAGTCCCTAAACAGTCGTACCGCACTTGAAATCAACATTCATAGTAGGCATCCCTGATTGAGTTTAAATGTAAATGACCGGTTAAGTCATGGAAGTCGTAGCTTGAGGATTGTTGAGCCCGAAATTTGGGGGTGTTCGTTGGAACTAGGACGGTTTGGCCGCAGTGGGTTGTGCAGCATTTGTGATGGGGGAGGGGGGGATGCAAATAGCACCAACTCAAGGGGTTTGTGGGATGAGTAGGAGGAGGGGTATAACACCGAAAGATGGAAGGGGCTCGGTGAGTCTGGAAAAGAAGAACCATTATAATGGGATTTGGCCAGTGGGTTCTCTTACCCAACCACTCCTGGGAAATCTACTGAGGGGCTTTCTCACTTCCCTTTCTTTCGCACTTTTGTGAACATACGAACGCATTAACAGCCCCTTGTTTTCTGCTTCCACCTCAATTTCCGAGTTCCTTTCATGTGAATTTGCAAAACGCGTTTGAATCAAGCACCATTTTTGAGCAATTTTTTTCTCTCGAACAGTTTTTCCTTATTTTATTCCAGCAAGCTTTTTTGAACCTCAAAACTCGAATTGTAATCCAAGTTTAACCATATAAATCCTCTAAGATAATTCAGGTAAGTTGACCATTTTGGTTGGTTATTCCTTGAATTCCGCCGTACGCCGTCCGCCGTCCATTGTCCACGCCGTTTTTGGTAGTAGAAAATTTTCTAAAAATCTGAAATTTGGGTCAGGGGTCTGTTCCCAGCCGAGATGGGTCCTCGAAACTTTTCAGCCCGATCGGACCAAATTTGGAGGGGGTAGGGGTTTTGAAAACTGGAATTTTCCGAGTTTGGGTGATTTAGGCGAGTGGTGGTGTATTTCCTACTAAATTTTGGAACGCTGAATCCAATAAAATTGGTCCCAGAACAATTGGCACCCACTTGAAGAAGTAATGGGTCAAATTGGGTATTTATTACCCATTTTGAATATGTGTTTTTTCGGGATTTCTGCTACTAGGCAAGTAGGGTGTCATTTTTCCATAAATTTTGGACGCATGAATCCAATAAAATGGGTCCCAGAACAATTGGCACCACTGGAAGAAGTTATGGGTCAAATTGGGTATTTATTACCCAATTTGATATGTTTTCGCGGGATTTCTGCTACCTAGGCGTGTGGGTATCATTTTCCACTAAATTATTGGACGCTGAATTCAATGATGTGTGTCCCAGAACGATTGGCACCCACCGGAAGAAGTTTTATGGGTCAAAATGGGTATGTATCCACCCATTTGTATGTGTCAGGATTTCTGGTGCCTAGGCGTGTGGGTATCATATTCCACTAAATTTTGGACCCTGAATCGATTGGAATGGGTCTGGGACCCGCCACACCCACTGTTTCCCCCATTCGAGGAATAACCAACCCGTGTGTAAGAATTTGCAGATTTTTATGCAAAATCCCAAGACCGAAAGTCCAAAAAAATGTAACCTACATAAATTTAATTTTGGTAGTTTTTTTTATTTTTTATTCTTTTATTTTATTTATTTATTTATTTATTTTTGTAGTTTTGACTCCTGTTCGTGTGCCGTTTATTTTTCTATTGTGTACTTTAGAATAAGGTTTATAATAATATTTAAAAAAGTTCTGATATTTATCATCTTGCTTCCCACCTTTCCCCCATGCTGCCTCGCTTTTAAGTACTTCGTTCATCAAGTTAATATATGTAAATAGAACTGTCTGTTTAGTTTTTGTTTAATCATTTAAATTCGGACCAATAAAATTTTTAAAACTTACATCTGTTTGTATTCACTTAAAACAATCCGTTTTCTTTCAGTTGTCTTGTAGGTACATCATATGAGAGATGGCATGATTCCGGTACCCGGAGAAATCCCTCTCCCTTGACGCTTGGAAGCATCATCAATAACGAGGTTGTAGTGATTGCTAACAAATCCCCCTTCAACGCTCACATACGAGATTCAGGATTCAAGCGCAGAAGGAAGGAAACGTTTACAACAATGCACACGTAACATCAGAAGGGAAGAGGCATATAACGTATGGTGTCCCACACCTAATGATGCTCCCTAATTCCACCGTTCGCTGAAGGGTCTGATGATGACAAATGGGCCGCCCTTTTGAGCCACTGCCCTTCCACGACCCCCCAGATTCATTAGGAAGGAAATCAAATTAATAGTTGTCTTGATGGGGCCTTTTCAGTTTCTCTTGACTGTCATTCCTTCCCTACTCTGTCGCCTATCCTACCATTAATCCTTTCCGGGTTTCTTTTTTGTAATTAAAAAAGTAACTACAGTCGTGAATAGAAGAGGCAGCGCATTCAGAAAACGAAAAAGTAGAAACCCCGTGAGGCTTTTTCCCAAAAAGAGATCAAGGGGAGCCGTTTTGTTTACTCAGCTTATACAACCAATGTAAACCACGTTTCACGAGCGTACATGATGTATACCAATCCATCGAAACAACCTGACCACCGGTTTCTCCGTTTCTCGTGCCTTGTAAACATTTGATTACATGTTTATCCCTCCTCCCCCCCCCCCTTTTTCAAGAGTGTACATTATACGGGATAAGATAAGATGGACATAAGAAATATAGAAAGATAAGTCGTGAGGTACCAACCTACCCCACGACAATCCACTTCACGCACGAAACTGCCTCTTGTGAGCCAAAATATGTCTCCATAATCATAGTGTTGTCTCATCGAATTACCCGGAAATAGAAGAAGCCAACGTACAAATACCTTTCAAAACATAGATTTATGTGTTCTTAGGGATAAGTGGCGAGGAGATCAAGTAGGAGCAACTCTGCTTATTTCGCTAGTTGTGCCAAATTATTATGAAGCATCGCTAAGAGTCAATTTGGTGCGTAGCTCCGCTAATTGTTGTTGAATCAATCTCTCAAGATTGAAGGAAACCTCAGTGAATGAGGCAGTATGGCTCAAAATAACTAATTAGAAAATAACATTCACGGCAAGTTCTCGATTTAAGGACTCCATGGTCGCGACTCTTCAACGTGTATGCTCTCGAGATATTACAACACAAACAATCCAAACTTGAGCCATTAGAATAGAAGTGAGCTAATAAACAGAAAAATATACGTCCCCAGTTTGTTAACTTTTCCACAAGTTTTGTTCGCGTTTGTTTTATGAGATTTACCGATCCACAGCTTTGAGCGTAGAGCTCGCGGCGGCGTATTCCGCCTGGTCTCAGATGCGCTTTCAGGGCCGGTTAAATTACTAGGTGGAGGTCGATTCTTTCCTGAGCGTAGGAAGAAATTTACATGCGGCGGAAAAGGCTCGAGTATACGATATTCACGCCGGTTTGAGCTACTAAAGCGAAAAAAAACTAGTCCCATTACAATAAAACTCAAAGCAAGTTGGAAGTGGAGAAAAAAAGCCGGGAGAGTTAGTAATTTATTCTTGGAGAGATAACAGTTGGCATCTCAACTTTTTGCAACTCACCTCGATCACTTGGTTGCCAGAAATACAATGCATAATGATCATTCTACTTGAAAACCTGAGCCACCTGGGTTCTTGATTCCGGTGTAACGTCGAGGAGGACGATGATTCAGTGGTTTTATTTGTTGAAATTGGATATCATGCTCATAAGTTCGTAGTTCAACATTTCCTATCATCAGCTAATTGAGCATCAGTTCCCCTATTACCTATTCCACGAGAGCTGTAGCTATATAGTATATATATGCTGAGTCGAACACGTCACCCTTAATCAAGTGAGGACGGCACTTCATTACAACTGAGAGAATAATATACCCAAAAAGATCAACTGGTGGCTTTTTGCCCACTAACTGTTCGTTTACTAGAGAAGTGTCAAGTGCAGATACCCGCAATATCTTGTTTTTGATTAGTAACGCGGTCTGATGAACCCGCGGTTGTGAACAGATTGGTGCTGCATTACCACTCCGAGAATCATCGTAATGATCAATCCGACTTAACGTAGAGGAAGCCGACCCCTATTTGCATGAAAACACTTGATGAGGCACGTTAACCCGACGTAACAGGTTGATAAAGTATTTCCGAGTGGAGCTACGATTGCTAAATTAAATTAAACGATCTCGTCAACAGTAAAACATATTCCGTAATTTCGATAAGAGGACTTGGTACATTGATAGTTACAAGATTAATTGACTGGTGGTGATTAATATAGGACGTGACGGGTATTCGAATTCCAATGATTCCCATACTTTAATACTTTTATAAATACCCTTTTGTACAGTTGGAGGTTTTCACATTCTACGTCAAAGAACATTATATAATTTTGTCCACAGCAACCAATTTGATACCCAAGCACTTTTCAAATGCTAAGGCGCTACTGTATACCTCCCACTCATACCTGCAATTTCCAATTCGTTTGCTGATCCAATTCATTTTCAAGAAAGGTTCGAACCGCGGTTAGTTGGTCCACATAATACATTACGTTTACGTATTATCTTCAGCCCACTTTTGACCAGGGACTGTCCCTGGATTATGGTTACCTACATAAGAAGCAACAACTCTCGATAGAGACTAGAAAAATCAAAATGGGGTGTCTATGTATAGTATTTGTCGGGCCTCTAGAATAAATGGTGTGAAACCGGTACCGACCTTAAAGCGGCAACTTGTCCAGTACAACTCCACGATTCCCAAAAGTACGGATTGACAGAATTAAAACGATAGCCGTATCCGATGACGAGTAGCCGAGTTGATTAGATAATTCTCTCTCACTTTAACTCAATACACGGAACGACCCTGTCCGTGCTAGTTACTGGCGACCCAAAAAGCAAAGGTCGCAAAATGGAAATGTTTTTCTGTTACAACAGAAGCTTGCAGTCGAGTAAATGACTGAATGGCGAGTTTTCTGGTGTCTGTCCTTGATAAGATTAGGTTAAAATCAATCCATGTGACCGTGAGTTAAATTTAAAATTTTCTCAAAACTCTAAAATGGTTGAGTTTTAAAGTATGCTCATAGAAAGGATGTACTTATTCACGGCGTGGAGCCTTACAACCAAAAGTGACTAAATTGTCACTCTTACATAAAGCCATGAGAGGGAAATAGAACGTAGACTTAAAAAAAGAAGCAGGAGACGATGGAGAGCGCTGAGAGCAGCCACTTAGAGCATAAAAGTGGGAAGTCAGTAAGGCTTTAGAGTCACCAGGAAGCTTCCACATTCGTCTCGTATACTCAAACAACTAGTTTTCCATCAGTGCAACCTCCATACTCCACCTCTAACTAACTCGGCCACCTAAAACCCACCAGTTCGCCTAGATACCAGCCTCACAGGTATATAAAAGTAACTGGGATCTCTTTACTCAGATGCTGTTTGCGAAATTCAGATTTTTCAAAGCGTTTCAAAGTAGTTTTTTGACTTGGAAATTCTAATTTTGATTGTACACATTATGAAATATTAAAAAAATATACATTAAGGAAAGAAAGATTTATTTATATTTTATGAGAATACAAGGTGGTATTATTCCAACAATAAACCAAGACCAAACGGAACGGTTGAATTGGTCAAGGGTGATATTTTCACGCGTGTTAATTTTCGACAATTTGGCGCTTGGGAGGAATTTGCAAAAAAATTGTTGTTATTCAGTTATAAGTCTCGAATTCCGGCTAAAACGAGGGGTGTATCATCGATTCACCGGTGATCACCGAAAAGAGGTGTGTAATGATAATCATCAAACATTCTAGTCGGCAGCACATCAATATTGTTCTGTTTGCTCTGTGTGCCCACCATTCAAGGAAAAACGACATCGCACACTAGGAGAAAGGAAAGCAAAGGAAGGAAAGGAAATTTTTTTATCTGGACTTGAAATAGGATTCTCTCTACCTACTCAGTAAATTATCAGCCTGAAAATTAATCACAATGAGCCTTTTCAGTGAAACAGGAGGATATGAGATTACTGATTACATATTTCGACGTCTCCTCCACTTTGCTCACTCGAATATTTCGAATATTTGATCCTAGCATTAAATGATCATAACCTAGGGCCTAGGCCTTTTTTTAAGGAACCTACTATTGGAGGCAAATCTTGAGCCCGTGCGGGTTTGTGTGGGTCAATCCCCTAAATGAAAATTTTGAACCAATAGAAAATGCTTCAGTGAACGAACCCATATTGCTGCTCTCACGCAACGCGGGATCCACTCAACTTACTATCAAGTCTCCTTCAAAGGCTTTCCTTATTTCAAAACAGAAAAATTATTCGAAGAATGAAATGTTACATTTTTTATAATATTTGCCTATGGAAAGCTTGCTGAAAGCGGAGATAGACAATTTATGGCCTGTAGATCACAAACTAGCATGCATCTTGTTTTGAAACCTTTCTGGGACGATTATGCCAACAGTAAATAGAAGAATACATTACGCCGCTGCTGCAGGGCCTTGTAGTCGAGTGGGCCAAGGACATGGCCAGAGACATTTTTTTTAACTTCTGAAAGACGGCTGCTCTCAAAAGCGATTAGCCATCCATCGGTATGTGATCATACCTGTTTGATTGATATGTATATATAAGGTATAGCTAGTTCCAATCTAGATCTTACGCGTGGCTATGTTTGCGCGGTAGGCACACAGAAATCAAGACAGCATAATAGTTTGAGACGACAATGCCAATTATGCAGAGCATAATTATCTCATAGTGGAGTAGTAATAGATCCGATAGATGCGGAGAGGAGGAATGTGCATCAGCATGTGACGTTATTAATGTTGCCAGCGCCTAGAGGTTGTTGTACAATACTGGAATATGGTCATGGCTGTACCCAATAACTCACTGCAAGTAGATTGGTCGTCAATATGTATCGGAGACGACAAATAGCCGCTGACCCTCGACATTGAGCGATTGTTCGAACAATTACTATAATTTACCTAGATGACAATTATTTAAGATTGAGCCTTGGAATCTTATAATGTGACTAGCCTGCCACTTAGAACATTCAACGCATCATGCACTCAAGGTATCGTCATGGACCGCCATTCAAGATCGAAACATCGAGAACTTTGTAGTAAATTAAAGACGGAGAAATCTCATAAAGTCAGATATAAAGAGAGTTCCCTACACAACCACTCTTTTCTCAAGCACGGGTTAACGAACTTCGAGGAGCACAACTAAGACAGAGTCAACAAAACTGCAGATTGACCTCATCACGATAATGGGGGATAAAAGCAAACGTTGCCCCCTTTAGCTGTGGGAGAAACGGTTTGACCATTTTGTCATTTTCAAGGAAACCTCATGTCGCCACACCTTTCGTTGTGCTTAGAGAAAACCATGAGAGGAAAGAGGTAAAAACATTCCGATGACTAAGTCCCTGTACAATATGGTCTGCGTACGACAGTAAGAATGAAAAAGAACATACTGCAACAACAAAATGTTCGATGTTTAACGAGAAAATGGGAGGAGAGTTTCACTGATGGAAACATAATCATATACTTGATGATTTTTATTATCAATCGCCGAATCAGCTATCCAATATCTATGCTGGCATGATTCTCGATATTATCAGCTATCGCATAACGACTGGAAGGATTTTCAAAAACCATTTGTCTGTGTGGAAAAAGAGTTCGGCAGTTGATATAATATTCAACCAAAACTGCGAGACAAAAACCTTCAAGTCATTTCCACGTAATAATAACCGTGGAAGAAGAGCCAAGAAACCTGTGGTCGGACTAATATATTTTTTATTGTTGCTACTTTAATTTTCCGCTTATTGCCTCGCTGCGCGGGCTCAATTTGTCATTCTATATTGTTCGCAGGGCCGGTATTTCCCTCTGATAACCCCACCTAATTCATAAAGAGGAACCTCAACCCCCTCCACCCACCGTTCACTTCATTCTTTCCTTGTTACTGGCTCCCTCTTAAAAACTGCAAAACGTGTAATAAAAATGTTGTTACGAGGTAAGCCCTTTGAGGTAACAAGGAGGGAGATAACAGAGGCAAGTGGATTAACACGGAGCCTAAAGTGCTGAGTCAGTTGGAAGAAACGATTCAACAAAGAGGAAGCAATATTTTGCTAGAACTTTTGCGATTCAACCGCAAGGCAATTAACTTTACGGAGGCCGACTCTGTCGAGAGCCCAAAATTTCATTGAAAACTCCACCTACCTACTAAATTATCAAAACTTTATTTATTAAGAATCGCGACGTAATGACACGGATGAAACTGTTCCGATCCGGGGCATCTGTTTTAACTTATACCGAGAATTCAAAACCCATAAAGGGAAAACTAAACAATGAACATTTTTTTGTTCACTTTATATTCTTACCTTTTGCCAGTATAATAATAAGTATTTTGTCCTCGCATTTATCAATAGCTACTGTAGATTATTTCATTCCTGTTTCTCTAGAGTAAATTTCAAAAACGTTTTACTGTGAGCTGTGTGGTGTGATATTTGGCCGCCTGTAATCAGAGAGTGTATATCGTATATTAATTGTTTTCTTTACAACCTGATGGAGATGACGCATTTAAGGAAAAATCAATACCTGTAGTATCACCTAGATAGATACCTGCAGTGGATGTTTCAGTTGGGTTTCATTCAGTCAACTGGCAAGTGTTTTGCTCGTTTGGAAGTAGGACAATAACGACTCGAATTTACGTAAATTTGTTCGTAAGAACGCCCAGATGCTCTCTGGATTTTATTACGAACCTAGAAGAAATGATGCTGATTTGAACATTGTAAGATAATGGTAACGAATGGGAATAATGTGGACAAATACAGCTCAATGACCGATTTGCTGTCCGACTGCGTAAAACGTATCACAACCCCATTAGATATCACGACAGTATTACAGGATTTCTCCATGCACAGTAGTCTCAGCCGATTCGGGTTTACATAAAAATAAATAAATTCCGTAGTTTGAGAATTTTGTTTGTTAAATAAAACCAAGTGATCATGGTAAGGTAACCCCACCACCGTTTTGAGATCACATCAGTCGGGGAATTTTGACTCATCTTTTGGAATTCAGCATTCACGTAGTGAAATCGTAGGTATACCTGAATAGGTCAAATCCTCAAGGGTACAGTCCCTTAGTCCTTTAGTCATTTCCTTCCTTTCAAGGAACTCACCGCCGCCAGAATAGGCAGGTTCTTCATAAGATATGGGACACAAAGTCCCATTCGTGTCACCACTGCGTAAATGCTGATATGAATGACAGCCGTTTTTGTTTTGAGGCAACGGCGCGCGGTCGAATTCACGCTATGAATGTAGAAGGACAAGAAGAATAGAGCAAAAAGGGAAGGAAGATCGCGGGCTGACATCAGGAGACACGAGTATTAAACGTCAAAAAAGGGAAAGACGAGCATCATTCCTGGAAATGGATGACAAGGTGGTGGCAACGCAATTTCAAGCGTGACTTTCTCTCGAGGAGAATAGCGGGGAAAATAGGGTTGCGTTATACCCTTGAGAAGGAAAGAGTTTAAGTATCCACGGAATACCGTATCCTCTGGCGAATCCCAAATGCAGTAGAAAAACCTCTTCAGATAGAAGATGTCTTCTACCCGAGTCAAGACAGGTTCTTTTACGAGTCCCAATGTTGAGGCCAGGCGGCTTTTAGCATGATTTAAACGTTTTTTTAATAATTTATTTTGTTCTATATATTGATTACGAGTAATTTCAATGTTTATAATAACGAATCTACAATAATTAATCAGTCAATTCTTATAGCGGGAACATCACTATTTAGTGGGGAACAACCGGGACCAACACTTGCTCTGAAAATGTGAGCATAACTACAAGTCGGTATTATATTATTGTTTCCCAAAACATAAGGTACCGAATCATTTTCTGGAAGCGGCCCTTGGCTCTTAATATAAATCAGTGACGTTCAAGTTTAATTTCCAGATTTCGTTTCTCTACCAACTTTTTTCCTCACCTAATATTCCCTCCGTTCTTATTAACTGGAGGAAATACCTTCCCTTGCTCCTTTCTCAGAGCTCCACTCTTTTCATCGCTTCAAGACAAATATTAACCTGAGCGTCTGAAACCCATTTTTATAAATCTTTTTACTCCTGATGATATCCAGATATTACTTCAGTGGGTCCGATATTTCAGCCCCTGAGGCCTCAGACGACCTGAAAAATGAGAGGTTCGAAGCCGTTATTCCTAATAAAAATAATCTTGAATAGCATATATTCATTTTTCCTTGAGACTCCGAGGACAAAGTACTTCAATTCCACCTGCGGCCTTAACATGTGCCTCAATTGCAGGAATAAATCATTGTTAGAAGGCTTTAGGTGTGTATTTACTCGACATGATTGTAGAAAAAAAAACCTTTCGATGTTAACAATGTTCACGGCAAACTATTGGCTGAAGCCTTTTACGTGGATAAAATGTGGGTGTACTACTAGAGATGAGAGAGATAACCGATACATGATGTTGATAGTTTGCCTCGCTTGAATTCATTCTGTGATCTGCATTTGATTAGAGTAATTATTCGAACAAATTAAGGAATGTACAAATAAGTCATACTCCTCCTAATCGGCCAATCTAGAACAAACCACGAAAAAATATAGGCCCACTAGTAACACGACTAATGACAATTAAGCTTCCGGGGTTTAAGGAACAACAACTGCCAAATATATCGATTAGAACCGGCAAAAAACTAAATGTCCGAGAGGTTGGAAAGTGGTCTGACTCGGACACCAGCGTACAACTGGGATTTGTTGTTCAAATTAATTTCTGCGCATCGCCCGCGGCAGCAGGCATCCTACAAACCAGAAAATTAACCGAAAGAAAAAACAAACAACGGACAAAAATGAGTAGATTGCAATCGAGTGATGTAATAATTTAAGGCTAACGAAACTGTGAAACATAGGTAGCCGGTCGATGCCTAGGTGAGGAAGAATGGAGAATATCACCGATTGAAAATTGATGAAGATGAACACCAAATGGTTCGCCGTGGTCACGGCCTGTTCTTTGTGTGCCGGATTTTACGCTTACTCTACTGGTAACGCTTCACTGTTCCCTAAATGGGATTACTCTCGCGGGCGGTGGCTTCGGCCACAATAACCGAGCGGTTTTTCAGTGCTAGTGGATTACTTGACTCAGTACAGAGCACCCACCGAAAGCATTAATCCCGGGCATGTCCGAGAACTGATAGATCCAGATGATTCATTGAGATATGCTGAGCAGTATAGATAGGCCGATATCAGGACCATGATATTAACAATAATAATTGGTCAGGCACACAGAAGAACTTGTTTACAATTTCAAACGTGATTGTTGGTTAGAAAAATTGTATTTTAGAGTATAGATGAAGACTTCTTAGAATAACGACCAGCCCATGACGGGCCAATCATTTTCTTTCGATTATTTTGATATTTTCTTCTATTTATATTGACAAGCAGCACATAACGCAGCTCTACCCCAGCTTTCCATCTTGTATTACGGATACCTAACGTTGTTGCGGTACAGTTCAAACCCGAGAGGAACCACGATTCTGGTTCTAATCAAAACATGGCCGGGCAAGAAATTTTAAAAGCTTAAACTTTTAAAAGCTTCATGCTATAACTATTCGATGACGAAATTTCCCGAATTCCGTAAACAGTGTTGGACAAGCGTACGAAGTTATGCGAATATGTAACTGCACATGCGCAAAACGACCAAGGTTATCTGCAAAGCAATTTGTTTGTTCCTAGAGATCTGTTACAGCTGTACGAACAGTCTTCCTTATCCTTAGCTTTCGATAGTCACAACTGCAACTATACACTGTCGAACGACACTCCCAAAGCACACGAAGGTACATAGCCTTGATTAACTCTTCGGGGATTATGCCATTTCTGGCTCACATTTCCCAAATTTCTCTAGTTCTTCTCTGTTCTTCATGATGTAGTGGTTTTATACCACTCCACGATCTGCAATTTTTGTCCCCTTCCGAGGTGTTTTGGGTTGGTTATTCCTTGAATAATCAACCTATGTTTTCATGCAAAAAGTCATTCTTTCCGATTCGGCCCAAAAATGTTTTCCGCGCCGTCCACGCAGATTTTGGTAGTGGAAACTTTTCTAAAAATCTGACATTTGGGTCAATGGTGTTCAACATGGTCGTTTGCTTCCGGCTTTAGTTGGTCCTCAAACTTTTCAGCCCAATCGGACCAAATTTGGGGGTGGGAGGGTAGGGGTGAAAATGTGTTTTTCGAATAATGGATTTTCAAGGTTTCCGGCAATCTAGGCATGTGGGGTATCATTTTCGACTAACTTTTGGACGCTGAATCCAAAGATACGGGTCTCGGAACGGTTGGCGCCCACTAGAAGAAGTTATGGATTAAAAAAAATAGGGTATCTATCTACCCATTTTGAAGGGGATTTTTTGAGATTTCTAGTACCCAGGCGTGTGCGGATCATTTTCCACTAGATGTTAAATGCTGAATCGATCTAAATGAGTCCGGGACATGCCACACCTACTGTTTTCCCCATTTTTCATATGTTCGATATTTTCGGCGATTTAGGCGTATGAGGTATCGCTTTACACTCATTTTTGGACGCTGAATCGATTGGAATGAGTCTCCATGCTCTTGGTCCGAGGAATAACCAACCCCTGTGAAAAAATTTGCAGCGTACCACCATATTCATACTGTGGACCAGGGTTTTCGCCAAAACGGGGCTTGCTATACGGAGGATCACGGTACCAGGGCAATTTTCACACAATGTTTTATCACCTTTCTTCCTCAGCCTGATGATAGTACTTACTTCCCTTTTTCTATTCGATCGGCATTCTCTCCTTCTGCCAAATTATCACCATGCACTCGCTCAATTATGACAGCCGTGTAACGGGCATCCACCTCGAGGATAGCCGATAGGATTCCCGTGTACATTACGAACCATCACATATTTACATACCTATTGCCTTTACGTACGTTATCTAGTCCTTTTTTTTCTTGTGCCAAACATTAAGATGTCTGCATGTGTTGATAATCAACCGAGAAAAGCAAGTGCTTCGCACAGCAGAGCGCGGCCGCCCTTACATAACGCACAGCTCTTCCAAACTAGGAGTATTATGACCTAAAATGAATGGCGTCTTTGGCGGGCCGTCGAGAGAACCCTCCAGTGAGCGCTACAGCCTTTCCACGTCCGCCCCCGTTAACTTCGACCCTACAAACTTCCCACCTACCCTTCCTTTCTACGTGTTCTCTGCTTACAGAGAGGACAATATAAGGGTATTGAGAAAACGCCTGACGCGCGATAAGCTCTACACTAATGGCGCTTGGAAATTTCATGCACTTTCACCTTCCATCTACGCCCTAGTACGTACCTACAATGTAGGCCTGAGCCTCCTTGCACTTTCATTTCAGTCAATTCACTCAGTGGTAGTGCTCCTCTCAAAATAAGCTCAGTGCAATACATGCAATAAACGTACCCCCTCTTCCAAGCAGTAAGAAAATATCTACTAATGGATCATCTTTCATGTTTTTTTACGTTTTAAATTGGGCACATTCACGATGCAGAATATCCTTTTGCCTTCTAGACCGATTCTAACGGGTCCTGAACGATTGCCAAAGGAGGGCGGGGTATGAGTGAAATTGGGTATATTGAAACGGATTTTGAAATCTTTTTGGGACTTGGAGTATCATTTTCCATCAAATTGGTGCTGGACTGATAGCAATACATCAGAGGATGGGTTGAAAAAGATGTTTTTGAATCAATCTATAATTTAATAATTTCGGTCTTCTTCTTTGGTAATGAATACACATCGCTAGATAGCTGGGAGTAAAAGGGATATGAAGCGGAATTCATGAGCTAATTGAGATTTTGGACGATACGCTTCATTTGTTTGATGCTCACTGCTAGAAATAATTAGCTCTGTTCATTCCCCTTTTCAAAGCTCCAATAAACCGATAACACTGAATAAAATGTGAGTATGGTTCACATTTTCTCCAAATAGTCGCTTTTAACTGCGTTTTTCTCTTGCATTAATAACTAATTTATTATAAAGCGGATAAATCAAGCGAGCCATCAGGCTCAGGGTTTTCCACTCTAATACATACCCTGAAACGGTCGGAGGTTCCGATTCAATAGCAAATGGACTGTGTTGGATCGTGATTACAGTTCTGCACTCCAACGAACGTAACAGGAAAATGTGTTGGGCAGATTAAGTGAGATGAACGTTCAGAGGGATGAGAGATAGTTTTTGTATTTTTAAACGACGCTTTCTCTTCCAAGCTTTATCTGTTGTAGATTTTATCCCTTTAGGGGTTGTCTAGTTCAGGATTTTCCTCTCACCTGTTTCACACCAAGTTATTTATACGTTCAAAAACAATACACAAATCGAGTTTCTTTCCTAAGGGGATTAAAACCATCTGGGATGTTATATAAGGGTTGGTTGAAAAAGATATCGTTCGTGAGGAAGGCGCTGGGAGAGTTTGGCTTCGGGAGGGGATGAGAATTCGACAAACCGAGCTTCATCATGGCATACATGAGAAACAATATGGAGTTACCTTCTGGCTTCTAACACAAAAACAGCTGCGCTCTGCGCGGTGGCTAATGCCAGCTCTGGACCCCATTGCTGACGAGAACTACGTAGCAAAAGAACCAACAGAGGCATTTTTTGGCTGTTTGAAATTAACCTTGTTCTTCACTCTCAATAATAGGAATGATAAAAGAAAGACGTTTTTAGCTGGATGTACCTACTTTGATAACTGCTTATTCAAGTGGGGGGGGGGGGATGGAAAAACATAAGTTGATTATTCAAGGAACAACCACCCAAAACGGATGACGAAGTGCATGACTACAGCCAGTCGCAAAAAGTAAGTCTTTCCAATGATACGGAAACATTGGGACAATGATTCACTTCTGCGCAGAATTCTTGGGGAACATATCTGCTTCATACATACCAATTATTGTTCTAGTTCAAAAGTTTAGTTGAATTAAAATGACCAGTCTTCTTGCTTAGCAATTGTTTGTCCTCACTCCTCTACAAAATGACGTGGTCTGATTCAAATAGTCATTTCTAACCTAAAATTCATTGGAACTGTAGGGTGAACAATGGGCGAAAACCAGTTTAAACGACAGTTCCTGCCGTATGAGGAGGAATCAGTGTTCTTCTTAGACTGTTATACTGGTGGTTCTGTACTGAGAGCTTTTGCGTCCTTCAGGGTGCATTTGGCTAACCATGTTCATAGCAGGTGATCTGCGACATGTACAATGACAAAGTCGTCAAAACAATCTAGTCCTCCTACACGTGTGATTGGAGAGCGATTACTTAAAGATTCTGGAATACGATAGCTTTATTACGTACAAATTATAGATACTATTAACGAAACCAGGTATGAAGGGATGGAACGTGATTTAAGGGAAGGAGTGGGAACGAGGGGGTTGAAAGTGCGATTACCAAGATTCCTAAAATATTACGTATTTCTGAGCCTTAATATCCTTTTTATTTGTACCTATCAGAATAACAGAGACGAACAGATGTTTGGGCACGCACTTGTAGGTTCACTCCTGAGGGTCGGAAAAATTGAAGTAAATCCCAATAGGAAGGAAACTGCTGCACCCCCGAGTAGTTGCCTTAGCACGGATTTTCCCCTCTTTTCCACCTTCAACCCAACACTCACTCTTCTCTCCTCCCAAGCCTTCCTAATACCAACGCTATAGGTTCATACAAATCACGATGACCCGTTCCCATATCTTAAACACCTCACGGAAAGGGTCTCGACCCCCGGAGGGAAAAAAACTTGATTCAATTCCCGGGCAAATCCCGCACTCCGACCCATATGGTGCCCTCTTTTGTGTTCACTTCATTTGATAGCATTTTTATATTGGCCACCCCTCGCGGTGCTCCTCTTGCAAGTTGTATACGAACACGAGCTCCAAATAACCGAGCCATTCCGGAGGCAAAATGAAGGAACGGTAGGCCATTTTATCGTTCTCGGCCCTTCACGGCAACCCTTTTCTTGGATTTCCTGTCGGAACGACGCTGTAAAAAAAGTGAAATAAATAAAATTTCAATAATGAATGAAAATGCTACCAAACTATATTTTTTCTCTTTTTTTAATGAGCTGACACATTTAGTCTTAGGCGTTTAGGATTAGGCCCTCTTATACTGCGTAGATAGTGGAGCCCCCAACTGGACCAGTCTTCGCCCACCCAATCTATTGGCTCTGCGAAAGATCTCCCGGCTGTTAATATGATCATCGCTGATAATGAATATTAAATGGTATCCACGACAAAATTTTCCCCTTTTTCTGGAAAAAGAAAGAAGCCAGACACGATTGAAGACCAACAGATATGCGCTCAGCAAGGAACAACCTCTCATGCGTGGATACTCACTTCCCTCCAGGCGCGGATTCAAGGGTGGGTCACGGGGGTCATAACCCCCCCCCCCCTCAAACCAGGTAGAAATTTGAAAATTTTTGAAATTTTGAGTAGAGTTTTGACACAAACAATCAAATTATGAATAAATATCGGATTGGAATAAAATGGCCTTTATTGTTAAGAGATTGAAACAGTGAGAAAATTTAGTTCATTTTGTTTGTTTGGTTTTTTTTTTTTTTTTTTTTTTTTAGCTTTTGATTTTACCCTGCGACCTTCTCCGAAAAAAATTTCTAGATCCGCGACTGCTTCCCTCTGTGTTACTCCTTGAATTCACATTAGCATTCGTGTAGGCGAAATAACACTCGATTTAAGCCTTACTTCTTAGCCGAACGACGCCGTTTAGGTTTTAATGGGCATCCCACGTTAACAAGTTGTCAACCGAAACTATTTGGAGCCTGGCGAGCCTGGACTACAACTTGGTTCCCATTTTCAAGGTCCTTCAATTAAAAGTTTGAGGTCGCTATTCACAAGTTGATCAGCGTCCACCCTCCTAGCCTGAGCTCTTGTTCTACACCTCCTCCCCCATCCATGACAGCACCCTAGAGTAGTTCTTCGCCTGACAAGCATGAATAATTCACATTTGATGGATTTTTTAAAAGGATTATTTTGAAATTTATGGGAGCGCCTCCGGCAAAGAATAATGGGGTGATTATTTAAAGGATTGGAGACTGGGGTGGGGCTGTAAAGTTTGGTTCCTAATAAGACTTTGCCGGAGAAGAAGTAAGAAAAAAGTGTTGATGTTCAATAAAGATTCTTCAAGGAAAATTGATCTTTCTCCATCAGCCCCTGATCTATAATACACTTTACTTCATTACAAGTTGTCAATAGTACTTCTTCATCGCTTCTAACAAATGTTACAACGTCTTTGCAGCGGTATAACCTTGCATAGACCATAGGTCTCAACCCACAAACGAATAAAATTTGGATTGCACCATAAAGAACGCAGTTCGGAAGTACTCGGGGCTCGATTGTGTGAAAATTCTATTCGACGCCAGATTCATCTTCGTAAGGCCCAGAACATTAGGATTGAATCAGGATTTCAAAAGGAAGTAAATGAGATTGAATTCATTAACAATAGTATTTGAGGTTAATGACTTTATTTTTATAATTGATTAAAATGATTAATGATTTTATTCATCGAACGCCGAAAGAAAAAAAATTTAAAAACTATTTAGAATCAGAAATCAAGTCATATCCGTTTCAATGCTCACTTGAAATGATATTGTGTAGCTGTTGTATTCGAAATTAAACGATTGGGCGGAAAGAACTCGGCTCATTTTTGCTAATTGTTACTTAACTACAGGTTAACTAATGTCGTGGTGCAGTAGTAGTGGTGTAGTAGGGGCAGAGTTTTGGTATTCAATCACATCATGCCTTAAGGAAAAATCGGATATTCTTTCCAAAGCCACCTCAAATCGGAATCGCTTTATCCTCTTGAACTTCAGGCCTTTAATTCCTCCAGTTCCTCGACATAAATCTAAAATGCCCGTATTTCTTCCATCCCCCACCGCACCCGGCGGAGTCTTCGTCCTTTTACAGTCCAACTGCTACTACCACACTACACCTCTTACAAGGAGCCCATAGCTAGATTTATTGCCTCCGGTGGAGAAGTTGGCCGGCCAAGATTGCGAATTTCTGTCTGGAAGCATCTACTTCAATATTTTGCAGAGATATTCACCCTACATTCCTCTTCCGCACAATGAAAGTTGAAGCATAATTTCTGTTTTTTGGCATATAACCCTATTTTCAGAGCAAATTTTTATTATTTATTTTTTTACACAGAAATAAAATCTAAATTTGCATCGAGACAGGATGCACTTTTTGTCCGGGAAAATTATATTTTGGTATTGTGGATTTTTTGTGTTGACTGATTTGACTGCCTTTTTACCGTACCCAAACCCATTCATCATTCGTCCTTTCATACGCCCAAAAGCTTTTACTTTGCAACTGAGTTTTTTCACCCGCACTATGTACCACGATTCCGTAGAAATACTGGGATCGAAAGAGAGTGAGGTGGTTGTGAGCTTTTGTAAAAATGTAAAGGGTTGAAGGGCAGATAATTAGCACACAAATGGAGGTCAGTGAGCCAATTCTAGCTACAAGATGTGAAATACCTAGAAACACCAAGAAATACCTATGAAAGAGAGAAGTTACGAACCTACGTTTTCACCTGGTTGGCGCCCACCAGCGCTTTCATGATGTCTAGAACAAATCACTGGGGTTGATTATTCCTCAGACCAGAAGCGTAGAGAGAATGGGGGAAAACAGTGAGTATGGAGTGCCCCGTACTCATTCCAATCGATTCAAATTTAGTGGAAGTTATACCCCCACGCCTAGGTAGTACCAGAAATATCAATTTGAAATAAATAGACAGGTTTTTAATCCATAACCTTTTTTTTTTTTTTTTTTTTTTTTTTTTTTTTTTTTTTTTTTTTTTTTTTTTTTTTTTTTTTTTGACCTACCACGTGGGTACCGAGGCGGGGATTCCTAGTTGTCAGCTACCGAACCATGCATTCTAGGTTTATTAATTTCAGAGAACGTAGCATTTTGTGTTATATATTTTTCTGATCCTTCGGGATATCTATACTGGATCGAGATTAGGAAACGTGATACACTTATCATTCGTTTTTGGGCTTCTGCATTGGTAATCATATCTGGAGCATTGAATTAAATATCAGGGCAGTAAGGAACTGAACTTTCATGAGTTCACAATCAACTTCGGCTCCCTTGATTCACAGATCGAACATCAGCCATGCATTAACAGATTGGTACCGTATCCTTCCGAAAGCCGATGATCATTATTGGTCACTGTGATGTACAAGACTTGAAACATGGACTTTTAAGCCGAAATCATCGAATAACTCCAACCTATTTGAACGGACGGCGACGATACTACTGTTCCTGATATTTCAAGGTCTCATGTGTGTCATAGTTTTTATATTTTCAATATTGGTAGCCAATCTGGGGTGGACCAAGGGGGTGTACAGGTTCCGGAATGAACCAAACTGAAGAAGATTGAGTTCAGTCCTGCCAGTAGTCAGGTCTTCTACCACCTACGCTCTACCATTTAAGGAGTCGATTCAAAGCTCAATTGGATGGATTCGCCACCTCCTATGAACAACACGAAATCGTTTTTTTGTTTCTTCTGTCACTATGCTGATTACAGATAATTACTAAACATTACAGACACGGATAGCATGAACGAAGATGCTGAAAATTGAATCGAAATGGGATTGCATGGAATTAAAGAATACCGCTAGAATGATTCGTGACTCAAAGTGGTTTTATAAACTGTGAGTTCTGAGTGGAGGTCGCACCAATCGACCGATCTAACTCCCCTATTTTATTCTTTTCAATTCAGCCTGATAGAATGACGATCCATCGATTCGATATCAATAAACGAGCCAAGGTTTGGACGAATCCGGGTGGTTCTTAAACTTTCTTCGGGGTAATATTGAAGAGTCCGCTCAACTGCACCGGATCCCGAAAACTCGCATTTGTCATATACATTGTCAATTACTCTGTGATTTTTCCATTTTTGTCAAAGCATACCTTACATCTATCCTTGTAGACAAAAATACCACCCACTCCCCCTTCAAGGTGATGTTTTCAAGTTCCTCGCGCAACTTTCGCTGATTTACGACGGTTCGAAAGTTTGTTTCATACTTGCGAAATATATCAGTTTAGGGCATGGATGTAGAGAAGGAAGGGGTGGAAGTTTATTGGATACTGTTGGTAGAGCAAAGCGAAATTGTTTCAACGTGTGACAAGGGATATTATTACTTCACCAAGAGAAAATATGGCTCATCCACTCAAATTACGCCGGACTTGTTAGCCCCAAGCCCTCTTTCCCCTCTGTTTTCGCTTTCTAATTGAAATTCTCCGCCTCACCTCAAGCTTCCTCGCTTATATCTTCGCAGCGTTTCCAAAATAGAAATAACACGTTCAGAATAATCAATTTTCACTCGTTCATCATTGCGTTCCTTCTACCTAAATAGGTACGTTGAGCCATTGCAGCTCATCACTAGGTTGAACCTACGAGTACTGTTAGGTAAAATTCAGAAACAAGCATCACTTATATCTTCCCAATTTCGTTGTAGAAAGATGGTTACTTACTGAACAAAGTCGACAAATTTGCTTTTCATGTCTTGTGTGTAAAGAGCGAATTTTCCGTCAAGCGCTTCGAGTGAAAAACAGAAGTGCCGGAGTCAAACGTTCTCGTACGCCCTTAAATTCATCCATGGTTATTTCATATTGATTCCACAAAGGCAACATCTGGAAGTGAGCGTATCTCATTCCCCTCAGACTCCTTCAAACATAAATGAAAGCTTAATGATGACAGCTTGCGAGAGTAACTACGCCTTCTCTCCCTTATAACTAGAGACCCTCCGATCCGTTTCGACTTTCCCGTAAATGTCGTTCTCTTCGTAATAATGCAGAAGTGATATCCAGTTGAATTGGAGAGGAAGAGAAAGTATGAATCTCACTGGTTGTTAATTTGTTAGAGCCACATCAAACTTAGGCCATACCAATTTTGTAAATATTTATTCTGGAAATACATTAGGTGAGCAAGACCTATCACTTCCAAGGAAAGCCAGACCAATAAATTAGTACACATGGACCTCGAAACAGAGTGGTGTCTCACAACTACGTTAACGATGACCTAAATGTATCCCTAATGACACTTCACCTCAAGCAGAATATTATTTCCTATTGTACTCATAACGAGGATTAAATTTCGAATTACATTATCTGAATCACTGACCTCATTAGACTTGTTACCTACGAAATGGCTGCAGTTTTGATTTTGGAGAAGAGGAACTACAAAACATTTTTTCTCATTATTATGGTGCCAGGTGTGCTTGTTATCACAACCAATTTGAACCCCGTTTAGCAGCTTTCACGAAGTTCTGAGAGAATAATATTATTTCGCTTGTTTAGTGCGTCAAGGAGGGCGTAACAATCCACAAGGGCGTTGAGTACCAGCTCAATCGAACCAATGCTTACTCGTGATTCTCTCTGACAATTTTAACGAGCCTCAATTCTTTGAACGTAATTTTATACCACTACAATCTACTATGTTCACCATTAAGACGTCGACACATATCGCATCACACTGTTCATTTCGCAGCGTTGCGTTGGCTGTGTCAAGTACAGAGAAATCCAAAGTAACTACACTATATAAGTGTGTATGTTACCAATAATATTTCGTCTCTGTCAATTCGAAGTCAGTGCGACTCAGTGAATAATAAGTATATGGAAATAGTCACATCGTCATCTCCGCTCGACAATTTTCAATTCCATTTATACCTGTCACATATCCACTTATATTGATAGACGTAAAAGCGATTGAATGAAATTTCCGTGGTTGTTGCCGCTGAATGTAGTCGAATGAGGATGGCACGCCCGAATAAAACGCGTTGAAAAGTAATGTGAGTTTGACAGTGGCAATCCGAAAGAATTCGGATGAGTGGTTTACCGTGTAGCGTCATGGAGGAATGCGGAGAGAATGAACAAATACAGAGAGGCCCTATTCCAAGTCACAGAATTTTCCAAGGAATAAAGAAAGATTGGGATTGGAGAAACGTTATCACACCACCACAAGAGCCCACGATCCACATATACAGTACTCGCAAGCCGAGACAATATACAAAATAAGTTGAATTACACTTTGTATGTTGATTCGATTGTGATGAGTACCGAAAACGGAGGCAGGAAATGGGCCAAAATGAGATAATGAAATTGAAGACATGGCAATGTGTGGGTGAAAATACAAGGACATAAATTGTAACCTAAGGAATCCTGATCCAGTGGACAAGTTCCTGTCATTTGACCGACATTCTAAATGTTAACTAGGAACTTATTGGCTCCGGAACCCGTCTCGTTGGATTCAGCATCTAAACTTTAGTCGAGAATAATACCCCACACGCCTAGATCGCCGAAAATCCATTTTTCGAAAGTACACATTTTGACCCTCACCCAATTTAGCCGATGGACGAAATGTTCGACACTAAGCCGAAAACGGCCCCACGAAATTCGACTTTGATTGTCTGCCATCAAATCGGCGTGGAACGAAGACATTCTTATGTTGATTTGACCCTTGAAACGCACAGAATTTTGGGGAATCGGAGATCTCCATTGGGCTTAGTTTATGCGAGTCAACCTCTCCGATTGCCAAGTCATCTTTTGCGTACAAGTGTCTGATCAAATAGTTGTACGCATTCCATTGCCGTGATTTTGTATCGAGTGGTTCGAATTTTGGTACCTGCGGTGGGACTTTTCCATTAATGCTGAATCGATATGAAAATGACCCAGGATACTCTACACCCACTGTTTTCCCCCATGCTCCCGTTTTAAGGAATAATCAACCCCTGTAAATGAATTTGCATTTTTCGATTCGAATGCAAGGGGGGTATGCGTGTATTATTCTAATAAGGATATTAAACCAAAGGAAAATGAGAAATTTCATCCTTAATCTACTTTTCCTCCAACGCAGTAGCAACCTTGATAGTGAATCTCTAGCACCACAGCACTCAGCGCTACAACCCCATAATTACCCCCTCGCCCTTTTACTGGACTAAATACCAACCACTCGGCACATAAATTATCCTTGGCCTTCGTAATTGCCACGTCGTTAATTATCCACCGACTTTAGGTATTCCATCAGGTGTTACAACAAGAGATGGTGGCTCCTAGTTATAAAATTCCAACGGATAAAACGCTTTACCCAGTACAAGCTCCATCATTTTGTGGGAAATTGTCGATCGTTTCACGAAACTCTCCAAGTTTTATGTTTATAACTCACAACTACGTTAAGTAACACAGCTGAAACAGCGAACCACATAAAGAAGTTATTGCTAATAAGAATTCCTTATGGCGTAACGCATATTATTATCGTTTCTTCATTGGGTAATTGGGTTGCCGCTCTTCTTTATTCTGTTCCCATCTTATTTAAGGTTCGGATTCACGAGTATAAACCAGGCGCTTATAGCTAGTGCTGTTGATAACCATCAATCGACCGATAGCAAGATTGGCTTATTCCTAACTTTTCGAGCTAAAGCCCGATGGTTCTTCAATTGCTCGCGGTTATTCTCCAGGTTCGTTGTTCATCTACGTGCTAATTTTCCCTTATTTTCATTAGGTAGTTTTTATATTGTTTAATCAGAATTCAAATGAAAATTTTTATAAATCAACTTGTACATTATTCAATTTTAAAAAACCGTCCACATAGACTTCACAATTAACACGCAGGGAACAGGAAGCAGTAAGGATTCTCGAGTTAGTCGGTTTGTCGTTTTAAGAGCCTTACCGTCTCTTCATCGGTCCCTTGTCAACGCAATCTTTTTTGTGGGAGTGACGGCTATTGTTTACAGGCACATTTGGAAAATGTGAAGGTCGCCATAGAAAAACTTCCAGAACATGAGCATAACACATACGGCTCTTAACGGCCAAAACATAATGCTGGGTTTGTCGTAAACTCCACACGTTGCACTCTTGTCTGCTTTATCGTCTCTCAACTCTCCACTACTTCCCCTTCGAATGCCAATAGTACGCCTCAATAACAGGTCGGCTTTTGGCAAAATGCCAGGAAAATCCCGTTTCCTTACCGTTTTGCCGATCTTACGCACCCAGGCACCGTTTTCTAGACTATTACTTTTTTCGCCGATATTTATGACTCAAACCGGTAGGGAGGAGATGGGTGGGAAGTGTGTAAAAAGGATTAAATGGGTTTGAAGAGAAAAAATATTCAATACGATCCAGGCACGCAGCAAGTTGCAAATGAAAATTCCCCAAGAATTTTCAGGAATGTGCCTAGAATAACCCATTGCGATTGCTCTAAAGTAGGGTAAAACAGTGACCATAACTCGATCCGCAATCTATGGGTAATAATTATCTATTCATTCATACCACGCACATACCTACTTAAAACGGATTCTCTAATGGGCATCCCATTCTGACGGTAAATAATGGACTACAAAACCGCTATACATCATTAGGAAAAGCTAGCTAGAATAACCGTATCTGACGGTTATTCACAGTTGTATAAGCGACTGAGTTTTGCTCATATCCCATTTCACTTTTTAAAATGCGATAAACATTCCTGGCTTACCAATGGCAATTCAGCGAGGCTTTCCGACCCGCCAAAAAGACTGAATGCTGTTTATGTTTTTAACGTCATCCGAGAGATCAATTTTATTCTCACAGATCCGTACTTGTGATGAACGAATCAACTTTTGAGAATGCTTTTGCGGTTTTTATTCGACTGAGCTACTAATGATTCTTTATGCTGAGGCAGTTAAGACTTTGTTAGCAAGTTCGGACTCTACTCTAACCCCCACATTCAAGAATACTGCTGGTCTGTTGAAGAAAAGTGGACTCTCCTGGAGCAAGTCCGCCAACCTCGCCCCCATCAAATTAAAGTTTGTAGCTAAATAGCATCGCCTTCCCCTGGTGAACGGGTCAATTACTCGAAAACACCTCCCAACATCTGGGGCTTGCCAACTTTCTAACGAATGTGTCGAAAAAATTAACCCATCCCTCGCCACTTCCCTTCTGCCCTATGTTTCTTGAGCAATTCTCCCCTTCGTCCCTTGTGGCCAACAATTTTGACGAGTTACCGCTTCTTTTCTCCCAACCTCTTCCCCTGTTGAATTAGAAGTTGGTGCTAACTACCTCAGAGCTGAACGCCCTTAGGTTCCCCGTTGACTTTCTCCGCTCTATACTATGAGCCCCTTTTCGTTTCTTTTCTGATCACTCTAAGAAGAACTCAGCTCCTAAGGTCCGGAGCGCCTTTCCTATAGTCTCTCGAACGACTCGTGACAATGTAAGAACAGGCAGGTTCCTTATAGAAAGCGAACTTTATCTGTTGATTGGCTTCGCGCTTTCTGGAGTGGAAAAAGTTCTTCAGCCTAGTTTTATAGAGGTATTATCAACTTTTGCGTCGTGGCTCGGTATCGAGATTTTATGGACGAAGAGCGATCCAATTAAACTACAAACCAACAAACGTTTCTTCTTCAAAAGTCTCCAAGATCTCTTTTTCCTCTCTGTCCTCAGTATTTTCTAATTGGATGAGCGAGCTCTGTTTAGCAAGCTATGCAGCAGCCCATCACCATTATCAGAAGATAACAAAATCAAACTTCCGGAAGAATTTACTACTCTTTTTTATTGTTATGTATTTTATTAGTTTTGTTTTTTAGATATTTAGTACAACTTCACTGAAAGGAAAGCAACAATACATTTAAACAATGGCTGAGACCCTGGGCATTCGTAATATCATTCACTTTTAAAATGCTTCCTTCCTTACTTTGCACGGCCTCTCCCGAAGCTTTTCATTTTAAATATAACTAAACTGTTGAGATGCATCATGATAATATGATGATAATATTTGATTGCGAATTTTTCCAGTTCGGTTAATAGCGGAGTGAGTTTATCTCTTCTAGGCAAGTTCTCGTACACCGAACCGAAGTAAATTTCGCACAAAGGTGATAAAAGCAGGATAATGCGATTTTAATGGGAGTAGGCTCAGAAAGGAACTAACAAGAGATGCTCGGGGAGGAAAGTTGTAGGAAGTGGCGAGGTGCTCAGAGGTTGCACCTGGGAGGCGGGGACTTCTAATATCCCACGATCTCTTCCCTGAGGCCGGGTGAGAGGGGTAGGATGGGAGGGTAGGGGTGTGAGGAGGCGGCAAGAGAGGTTAAGGATCGTAAATCAAGGTGGCCGCAAGCACCTCAAACTATCTGTCTTTACAGGTCCTCTTTTGCTGTCGGTGCGTGCAATCCAGAAAAGGATATCCATTCAACCCTCACCCCAAGAGGGCCGTCCTACTGTTCTGTGGTCCCAGCGCTGCTGCGTCATCTTTTTTTCTTCCGCAGAGCTTTTGGCAAAGCTAACTGATCGCATTAGCAGAAAAATATAGCGTCACTTATCGAACTGCCTCCTACCAACCGAGGTTACATCCATCTGAGGACCGGTTAAACCCCTGCCGCCTCGAGCCACCCAGCCCACATCCTGATAGGGGAATTTACAACCGGGACCCGTTCTCCTCTCGGGGCTGCTTTACAACTGCGATAACAGTGAAAGTGATACCAACCCTACGACGCAATTATTCCGGCCAAAAATGCGGGGCTTACAACACTATCCAGGTGTATAGGACTCTTAGCAGTACGCCGTATTGTGGGAAATATCTTAACGGGCCAGCACTGATCCCAAAAATTCGCCGTCGAATTTCCCTCACACACCAGCGCTCTCCTCATTTTCCACTGATCGTTCAAGTGGGTACGATTGAAACATTTTCTCGCTCTTGCACTTGCAGCATTGAAAGTTTCAAAATGTAGATCTGCTGAACAAGCCGGCTAAGCATTTTAAATTACTGTAATTCAAGCTTTAGGTCTAGTGAAATTCATGCCGTCAATGCCCTTGCGAAAGGCCCTTCAGAACTTACAAGAGGAGCTGAAGAGGTGACCAACGTTAATCAAACGGCTGAAGCGATATGCACAAAAAAGATACAGTCTTCTTTGACGCATTTTTTTTTCTTTAATTTGTATACTTATTTGTAAATTATACTAGGCTTTATGTGATCTATCGGATGCGAAAGATTATTTCTTGTCATGATCCGGGTTTTTGATAATCCCCGCTCCTAACAACGTTCTTTCATAAGCTTTAGCCGGTTCGTTCAACTTTAAATTATTAGGTGCAATATGAAACACCAAAAATAATTGGCTATGCCTACCTTGGCATCAAGCGACGGCTTCTCTTTCAGCACCCAAAACCTGAAACAATAGTAATGGAGAAGTGACACTGGAAGTAATCCAAGCAAATGAGAGGACCATGTACTTATTTCAAATCGCCAATTGATGAACTAATAAATCCTGTTTTTGAAAGATGTACTCCTTCGTTTGTAGACAGAACTTGCAGGTAGGTCCCATCACTCTTTGGTGGTCTCAAGATATTTCGGCCGTTACCATTTCTTCTCCCTAATAATGTGGTTTTTAAGCGATAAAATGATGAGGATGAACGAAAAACCAACATTATTGGACGTTTTGGACGTTATTCCGTCATTTGGCAGCCCTCAATGACAAAATCAGTTCCGTAAATAGCTATTGGAATGCTTGGAAGAGTTCTTGAAAACCCAAAAACCCAGGCTGTGTATATTTACAATGAGGGCCTTCAATTTTCAAATATGCAGATCACAACCGTGAATATTTTAATGTCCAATAACATGAGTTGTTGATTAACCAATAACAGTTTTGAAGTTGTCTTGAAAAAGAACCCGTTACACGACGAGTACAGCGCATAATGAATTTAAATTAGCCCTATACAAATTATCACCATTTTTCAGAAAGAAGAATTACCTACCACGCATCGGTGGGGACGGTGAGAGCGATTCTCGGCCACAACCAAGTTCAGCCAGAAGGAGGCAAAGGGAAAAATTGCCCCAGGAAACTACCGCTTTGCCCAAATTTTGTTCGGTATACAGCAACACGAACTCTTCGCTTTTACTGCTTAAACTATTTCAACCTACTATGTAAATCTGTTCTCTCTTCTTTATACTTTGTAGGCACAGTCCGCATGAACCTGCCGAACATTTCTGAAAAGAATATAATAGAAATTGCCTCAAAATGGTTGGCCCTCGTAGGTCAAAGAGAACAGAAAAGTAAGTGTTATTGGGTACTCCACGGAACGAACTACATTGCTGGTTACTGTCCCTATCCCCTCAGAACTCCAACAACAACGTCCTTATGGGCAATTTTCAAACACGTTAGAAAACCCAACTCGGAACTGAACGGACCACAAGACCGTGATCTAGAAGACCCACACGTTAATTGTGATCGTGCGGGATAGATTTTTGGTTAATAATTTCCAAAAAACAATCCTTGTAGTAGTACTGGAAAGAAATGCCCATTCTTCTTCGTAATCATAATTGTTGAGCTGTCGCCTATGATAAACTTCACTATAAAAATTATTCAAATGCTAAGAGCAAGCACATAAATATGGTACCTGCACTTTCCTAATAACATATATACTTTTTTCCCAGCTCTTCGTAAATTCTCTAACTAGGTTTATCAAGGATGATGTGAATAAATTGTTTTGATAGCCCTGGATGTCCTTCTTTTGTAGACATATACCCCTATGGATATAATGAACAAGTTTTTTGTAGTGTGAGAAGGCAGCAGGGCTTCGAATTGTCTAATCAACTTGCACGCCATCCATGAACAGACTAGGAATTTGTCGTAGAAAGATGTGTTAGTAACAAGATAAAAGCGGGTTTTGTTCCCGGAAACCAGGAACGTCTAGGGACGAGACAATATGGCGTTAATTTGGGTCAAACCGTAGGTGATGGGAGTAAAAGGGATGTAATGCGGACTATAGGGATGAGGCCAGGATTTACCGTGGTCGCATCAGCGACTGGAAGCAGCAGCACCGGGAAAGACGCGGTTTGGTCGGGACACTGAGCGTGATCTACTGAGACCTCTATCGCTCTCCAACGGAGCGTGAAGAGGGTTTAAATTATGGTAAGCGAGAAAGTGAGTACGTTGTGTGGGCCTGAGACAAATGTACCCGCCTGTCAAGAGTTCGCCAAGACGTCTGACAACGGAATAATCGATGTCTCTGTCTCCCAACGTAGTAGAACTATTGACCATGAAACTCAGGACACCCATGAAGCAGTATAGTTTATGAGAAAAGGGAAGAAGCCGTAATCGTAATAAACAATCGAATCGTCAGAAGGCTTCCGGAGAAGCACATTTGCAAACCTCATCAACGAAAAATGCACATTATACCTACAGCCAAATGATGCGCAAATTATAAAGAATAGTTGTAGTTTGTCATCCACTTGACTTAATAGGCAACTAGTTTATTCAACCTATCTTTTCGGTATTGGCGAATCGTTTGAGATTGTTGTTTTTATTGCGTCATAATTTCGCACTATCGCGAGGAACATCAGCGATTCTGTGCGTGTTGAGGTTCCAATATAGAAAAAGGTAATTAAACTTTTGTGTCGGAGGACATGAGTCATGTTAAAATACCAACATAAACAAAAACCGAATATGTTAGGAATTAGAATTGAGCGGAAACCTGGCACAACAACCTCTGGCAGCGACAGAAGGATGTGAAGGCTGAAGGATAACTCTAAGCCTGGATGGAGGTCGGGGCTCCTGAGATCCTGGGTGGTCGTTCGGATGTCTGCGCTATAGCCGGACCTAGCGACGGTCGAGGGTTCGGTCACAATCAAAAAATGCAGAAAACCAGGTTTCAACCGATCTGGAGAGACATAATTTCTCCAATTTTTTGTTCAAGGGATTCTCCTTTGATAAACGGTAAGGACCAAAATAAGGCCGCTGGAAAGGTGCTCTGATTGCTTCATTCCGCAAATAAGGATGGGAGCAGAGGAGGTAGGTTGGAACGGATGCTGTCGCCTCATATATATATATACTGACTCAGGTGCGATCAGTGATGTGAAAAAAGTAGAAGCAACGTGAGAAAAATGCGCTGAGAGAATTTCGTCAGCAATCTCGGGCTGTTTTTCGAGAGTGCGAAGCGCTTAAGCAACATTCCATACAACATACGAGAAGGTTGAGACTCAAAAGCCGACCAAGCACGGAATTTTTATAATAAATTGACAAGGAGTCGCGTCACCTTAAGCAAAAGGGCCGAATGTTTTACTTATCATTTATGTAATGGTAAATCGTTGTAGTATTGTTTTGCTAGCGAATTCCGGGCTAGCTGAATTTCGATAATTCCTTAATGTGTTGAGATTCAAGTGCATAATGATTTACTTTTGTCTCGAAAACTACGTAAAGCACTTCAATTGCATGTCAACATTAAGGAACCATGCAGCATGAGCGCCATCGCCAAAAACGTGAATGATGAAAATAGCGACCGTAAGCCAACTATAATGTGAACAACCAGACGAGAGAAAACAGATCCGGATACCATAAATCATGTTAGGTTTCCTTCAGAATGAAAAACAAAGGTGGGGAAGGTTCTGGCTTGCGGTGTTGAGTGGGAGGCAGGTAGGTACTGCAAGCTAGATCACATACGAGTTCAATTAGTTCATCAATGGGTCGGTGAATCAACGCAAACTGTGTTATTCGGTACATTTTCACTGCAGGTCTGACGGAAGCCGAGAACGCGAGGAGCTGATACTATGCAGTGTTTGTATTGCCAAGTACTTGGACTGGAGAAACTTTTATTGTCGGCTCAAATTTCATGAAAGTTGCTCCATTTCTGTTCTGCTTTGATTTGTCTACTGAATCTGGGAAACACTTTGAATAGTCAATTATATATCATTTTGATGTAATCAGTCATACCAATGATAATGATATGTCGAGATTCAAAAGGTAAATCATCACGTAAACAATCACGTAAGAACGTACCAACCCCTACTTCTGAATGAAGTCTTTTCCACTCCTGATTCCGCGATTCAAAAGTCAAAACATGTACGATCAAGGTGAAAATCAATATCTCTGAAACCTGTGTGCGGTATGAGACAGAGAGAGAGATATTAGAAAAAGCCCGTTCCGTTTCCTTGATTTATATGGTGTTGAAAGGAAATCAGTTTTCCAATATTCTTCAAGCTCTCGCTTCCCCCATACGCTGAGAGGAATTCTTCCTTGAAAATCAGCATCATAAAATTATATGTCAAGACCAGAAACAAATGTGGAAAGCTGGAAATTCCAGTTTCTCCGGGGAACCTTCCTTTGAAAATAACATTTTGTGCCTTTTCGCC
>JADDOF010000187.1:0-37552 GCA_019603395.1 Cyrtorhinus lividipennis | reverse complement strand
AGTAACGCAGCCCTGCAGTGTGCATGCTGGCGCTACACGATGCGTCGAATGTTGGGCCAAACGTTGGACCGCACTCGACGAGTGACTCAAGCAAAATCCAGGAGGTGGCAAGTGTCCAGTGCGATCCAGGTCGAGTCGTTTGAAGGTGTGAACGTCGGACCCTTCTTTTTCTCGGAAGGAAACCCTTCTTGGACCTTCTTTCCTTTGACTCATGTACCTCTGTCAGAGCGATTGCCCTCTGACGCCAACATTGGACACTGGACGTTGGAAGGTCGGCTCCACGATGCTACCAGTCCCAAGTGGACTGAACGTGTTGGAAGCATCGGTTAGTACCAGCTTTGGTAGCCTGAGCAGCAGCGCAAATTCATTCATATAGAAATAGAATAGGGGTGGGCTTCTGCCGCTGTGAGAAAATAAAGTACTTTCATCAGTAAAATCCTGCCAATCAAGGATACGGATACCTTTTCAGTATCGGTTATGCTCATTTCATTCGCGGTTGAAACAAATTTCCCGTTTCAGTGCTGGAATGAATCAATTTAGGGTCGTTTCAATGTTTATTTTCATTGATACATTCGTGCAGGTCATGTTGGTTCATGAAACAGCTGCTGTTAAATGTTGCCATTCTCGACTTTTCTACGATAGCACGGTAATTATAATACTCGTCGAAAATATTCTCATTCGTCCACCCGAGAGACTGATCTTTTGAAGTGGAATGTAAGAACACTCCATTCAACCCTGGCAGTGTTCATTTGCGCTTCAATTTCCTCGAACAAATTTATCAACTCGGGGAGTTTGCGAGCTGTTCAGGGGGTGCAGGGTGGCTGGTGAGTGATTCAATCCGGAATATAAAGAGGGGGGGAGGCCCCCAGGAATAAAAAGGCGGCGCTTTATTACAGTAAGATGAAGTGGCGAATTCCAGAAGTGGGTCGACTATTCAACTGCTGTATTTTTTTTTCTTTTTTCTTCTTTTCCGTTGTTGCGAGATGGCGGCGGCGAGGGCTAATAAGGATTAGCAGTTTGTCAAAAATAATTACCCATCGGGGAGGCAGTCAAGAAGAGGAAGAATTACCGCTGAACGTTATTAGGAGAGGCTGAGAGGTTAGTCTGTCACTTGCCCTTTTCTACCCTGTCAACCACGGGATTCTTTTTCTTTTGCGTTACTTTTTTATAATCTCCTTGAGGTTCCATAAAATTCTTCTTCTTTCCAACTTACACAGTCAAATGGCCTTCTCATTTTCGATTCATTATTTCTAAACGGATCCTTCTTCTTACTTACTTTTTTAAAATTATTATACAGACGAATATTTTTGATCATCGAGATCTCAAACCATGTTCTACTTGGCTCCAATCCACCAACCATGATTCGTAACTCCAGATTGAATCTGGAGAAGACGTATTTTCATCTCAAACCCTTGGTCCTGTGCTTGAGTCTCAGTTTCAATGGGCAAAAGAAGAAATTCACATCAAAAGGACGCTGAGAATCCATTACTTGATTCAAGGCGTGTTCGCGAAACGAAGGTATAAGATGGAAGTGGCGGCGGTCAAGTAGGTATTTCCAACAGGCAAATGGGCGATTCACCTAATTAAATCCAATCAATTAAATCCACCAAAAAAGTCAAATGTCCGTCCGCTATACACCGTCTGCCGTCCTCGCCGATTTTGGTGGTAGACTGTAAGCCTCTCTCGAATTTAAAACTGTTATAATTTTAATTCGGGTTTCTTCGGAGGTTTTGAATGGACCTAGCGAGAGGTTACACAATGTAAGTCCAAGACTTACGACTGAGCCATTAGGGATACCAAGGATGAGCATAAAATACATTGATACAACATGAATTATAATTGAAAATAAGGACACATTGCAAAGGAGAATATGCCTCAACCTAGGCTAGAATTGATACAAGACAAAGTAAATTAGACAACATGTGGAGCATAAAATACAATATTAATACACGATACATGAAATGATGATATACATGAAATACAGGTGCTGAGTGAGATGCACTTGCACGACAGGGTTACAAAAATATGTCAACATGTCTCTGACATGTTGGGCGCCTTGGCACTGAGGGGCGCCTCAACAACGACTGCCTGGTTGGGCGCCTTGGCAATGAGTGAGTGCTGTAGCTCTCTCCAAATGCAACGTCCAGGCAGGAGCTGCGCGCGCATCCTGGCGCATGCTCCCTCCCTTCTGGCCTTCTGGAGGCAGTAAGCCTGGGGGCTTACAGACAATTTTCTGAAAATCTGATATTTTGGTCAACTACATTTTGGACGCTGAATCCAATGAGATTGGTTTTGAAACGATTGGCGCCCACTAGAAGAGATTATGGGTCAAAATGGGTATCTATCTACCCATTTCAAAAATTTGTTTCGAGATTTCTGGTACCAAGGCGTGTAGGGTATCATTTTCCTCTAAATTTTGGACGCTGAATCCAATGAGATGGGTCTCGAAATGATGGGCGCCCACCGGATGAGGTACGGGGATACCTACCTATCAATCTCGAATGTGGGTTCTTGAAATTTTTGGTATTTTCTTTGCTGTCTGAGCCAGAAAAGTTTTCAAACCTTAATAATGGCAGAAAATTAATATTCTTAGGGACCCGGTTTTTACGATACATGATTAGTTTTAGAGATATAGATGATAACCAGAGTACTGTTACCATTACTTCCCACTCAATATTTTCCTCATTTGAACCAAATTTGCTCGTTCGCGCGATTCCTCTCTGATTTTCATATTGGAAGAAGGAGTGTGAATTTACAAATGAAGTGTTAATTTATTTAACCCGCTAATTGAGGTATTTTTCGAAAATAAAAAAAACTTTGAAGAGTATTAAATCGCTAAGCATATTTTAATGAGGGTGAAACTAAACGTCAAAGCGAATCTGCTGATGACTTGAGCAATAAAGAAGTAACTTTGAAAGTTTAAGAACCCGAGCTCAAACTTTTTATATTATGTGAAAGTGGGGAAGTTGTGGCTGGGGTGAGGAAGTCATCCAGTTGGCTCTGTTTTAAGACTTCTATTATTATTTGTTTTTCTCAGTTTCTTTCCCTTTAACCGGTTGAAAATTATGAATTATGCAAAACCTCTTTTCCGCTATATTCGACAAATTCAACCCAGCCTGTCGCTTAAAGGAGGAAAGTGCTTTGTTCTAAATGTGATCATCTGCACGAAAAATTTCTTAGGTGTTTTAAATTAAAATGCATGATGAAAACTTCATGAATAGGGGTAGGGGTGGTCTAGAGCGCAAGTCTAGGCGGAGTAGTGACGTCACAGTGGGCTCTAATCGTTCTGGGGCCCGTTTCATTGGATTCAGCGTCCAAAGATTAGTAAAAAATGATACCCCACATGCCTAGATTGCCAAAGATCTCGAAAGTCCATTTTTTGAAAAACACATGTGGACCCCTACCCTTCCCCAAATTTGGTGAGATTGGGCAGAAAACTTTCTTGCACCACTTAGTGCCAAATTTTCAGATTTGTAGAAAAGTGTCTTCTGATTTTGATCTAGACTCCTTCATGGAATAACCATCCAAAACCACTCAACCCCCTAAGCTCCATCCCCTCCAGCTTCCCCACCCTGCTACCACCAGAATGCCCTTGTTCTGACCTCTGCCTACTACACATTCACATCTTCTCCCACAGGTAAATCCCTCCCCCAACCCTTGCATATACAGGGTGACTTAGTGAAACGGATGTTTTTGAAATTACTAGTGCATGCCTTTGGTAAGTGGTGGGGCGACGGACATTCACTCCATTGCAGCATACCATTTCAGCAAGATGGCACCACAGCGCACACTGCTCGCGCATCAATGGAAGTAGTGAGACACATGTAATTGGTTTGACCTCTCCTCAAATTTGGTACGATCGCGCTGATAAGTTTTAGAGACCAACTAGAGCCGGGAATGGGTCCCTGACCCAAATGTAAGATTTTTAGACTTTTTGCATGAAAACATAGGTTGATCATTCGAGGAATAACCAACCAAAATGTTGTCCGTCCGCCATGAATCCGTTCAAACACGCTGCAAATTCTTCCACAATGGTTGTATGTGCAGCAATTAATCCAAGGCCCATCTGTTTATATTTTGAGGAAACATGACACGACCACCACTCACACGCCCTAAAAATCTCATACAAACCTATTTTTGACCCACTTTCACCTATACCCTACTTCTGTTTGCGACGATCAGGCTGACAAATTATTAGACACAACTAAATCTAAATAAAGTGGATGTGCGGAATTTCAATTTAATTTTTTAACTACTTTTTTGGACAGTTTGGTTGACAGACTTTTGGGCCTCGAAACCTCACCCTATACGATGTTAGAAAAGAAAAGTTCGAGGCGGAATTTTTCATGTCTATTATGCATACGAGAATGTATCATAATTATTCTAATACGAAATTAACTAAGTAATAAATTTAATAAACCAAACCGGTTTCTGTCTGTCATACCTCACAGTCTCCTAGGCGGCCCAACTGGTTGAACAATTTGTTTCAATCAATCTAATTATCATCAGTTCTCTACATTGCTTCTTCTTGCAATTGCATGACGCCCATCAGATACAAGCCGTATTGGCTCCAAGCAGCAGTATAATCATCTATCTATGTAAACATGACAGCGGCCAACCTCTCCATTACGACAGTTCATGCTTAATGCATAGATCAAAGCTGGGAGTGAAGGGCAAAAGTTGGATTCACCTTTTGAACAATTTATTTCATAAGCCACCTATGTACATACAATTCTAAAGTAAAACTTCATTCCCAAAACAATATACAAATCAGGATAAATTCATTTGGAATGTCCATAAATTGAATAAGTCTTCCAAATAAGTCCTTGTTACTCAGGAGGCCTTTCCCCGCAGTGCTAATGTGTGTTTGTGGTCACACTGATGACAATGGTATGGTTTTCATGCCTGTATGAGTACACACGTGGGTTTTCAGGGTCTTTGAATCTGCAGCTTTGTAGTCACACTGATGACAATGGTGTGTTCTGGCATCTGTGTGAGTTCTTGAGTGCCTTCTGAGGTGCGCCGCCTGTGCAGCTTTGTAGTCACACTGATGACAATGATATGGTTTCACGCCTGTGTGAGTTCTTATGTGGGTTCTCAGGGCGTTTGAATCTGAAGCTTTGTAGTCACAGTGATCACAATGATATGGTCTGTCGCCTGTGTGAGTTCTTAAGTGCCTTTTCAGGCTCCCTGCCCGTGCAGCTTTGTAGTCACACTGATCACAATGATATGGTCTGTCGCCTGTGTGAGTTCTTAAGTGCCTTTTGAGGTGCCCTGCATCTGCAGCTTTGTAGTCACACTGATGACAACGATATGGTTTCACGCCTGTGTGAGTTATGATGTGGGTTTTCAGGGTCTTTGAATCTGCAGCTTTGTAGTCACAATGATCACAATGATATGGTCTGTCGCCTGTGTGAGTTCTTAAGTGCCTTTTGAGGTACCCTGCCCATGCAGTTTTGTATTCACACTTATCACAATGATATGGTTTCACGCCTGTGTGAGTTGTGATGTGGGTTTTCAGGGTCTTTGAATCTGCAGCTTTATAATCACACAGATGACAATGATATGGTCTGTCGCCTGTGTGAGTTCTTAAGTGCCTTTTGAGGTGCGCTGCCCGTGCAGCTTTGTAGTCACACTGATCACAATGATATGGTCTGTCGCCTGTGTGAGTTCTTAAGTGCCTTTTGAGGTGCGCTGCCCGTGCAGCTTTGTAGTCACACTGATCACAATGATATGGTCTGGTGCCTTTGGTAGAATACAAAAAGCTTTTCACGGACCCAGTCTGAGCAGATCTGTACCCAAACTGATCATCCATCTTGTTGGTCCTGGCTTCCAGAACTCAGTCAGAAAATGAACATAATACAACCTTCTTATGTTCTATGTTGCTGAACATATACAACATGAAGTGAAACAAACATCTAAACTAGTGAAACATCACCTCAAAATTGCAGGTTCATAGGAGAGTTCAATGAAGATGAAGAAATAAACCACCAGCGGGTGAACTCACTAGAAAGTTTAACAGCAAACTGAGCTCAAAAATTTTCTGAGCAACCCTTCACAGGTATGAGCTGCATTGTTGAGGAAGAACCATTAGGAGAAGTGGATGAGTAGTGGGGTGCAGGTCAGATTTTCCTGTGCCCGCCCACCTGTCACCCTCTCAGATCAGTCACATGGAGACTCATTTCAATCGATTCAACGTCCATAACCTCTATCGGTGAGCACCAATCGTTCGTGGACCCGTCTCATTGGATTCAGCGTCCAAAATTTAGTGGAAAATGATACCCCACACGCATAGGTACAAAAAAATCTTTTAAGCACATATTTGAAATGGGTAGATAGATCCATTTTGACCTCTTCCATTAAACGTTTATTGCCAATCGGAGATGGTCTACCCCCCCCCCTAAGGTATGCCATCATTACAGGCCATGTCTTCTCAACTTAGTTTCTGTCCTCATAATTTTATTTCGTATTCATTTACTTAGGAGGAGCTCCTCATCATTTCTTCAGGTTCGATTTATGTTCCTTTTTTTATTTTCCATCCCAAATTGTCCAGCAGTACACCCAACCTCAATAAATTCTTCAGACAGGTAGAGCATTTTCTAATATATTTAAAACTCTGCCCTCTCGAACCAGTGATCGAAAATATTTCGGCTCCTTTGCTTACTGTCTCTACTCCGATGCATATGAACCTGGAGCCACCGTCATATTTCTCAAGTCGTTGAATTTTGTTTTACTGCATTCATTAATTAAATTTCCTACGTTCCGTGCAGGCCATGAAATTGCAAGTGGTGGTACGCTTCACTTCCCGTTGCACGGCATTGGATCTTCCTGAAATCTTTTTCCGAGTTCAGACAAAGGTTATCAGTTTTCCTTCTCTTCCTTTAGGATCGATGGTCCAATGAATTACTATGCAGGCCACGAGCTCTCTTTCCGCTCTTCTACTGTCTTTCTCTTTTCAAACAAAATCCAAACCTCTTACCAATCTTAGTTCATCCCCTCACAAATTAACGCCGTCTTTGTCCCGGTTCGAAACCCTCGCTCCAGACTCTCTTGGGGAAAACAAACCTTCTTTGTCAATCAGTTTCAGTCATCCCATCTAATTCGTTTCCTTTAGGCGACGCGTCTTTTCCGTGGCATTCTTTGAGAACTGAGCTCTTGTGAAGTTCAAAACCTCGCCTCTTTTCTTCTTATTTTCAAGTGTACGTTGGTTCATCTGGAATATTCATCAGCGCTAAAGGAACCACAAGTCCCTTCGCCGTGATTTGCAGACACGTTCACAGATTTTCTCCAAATAAAAAGGGAGAAATTGGGAAAAGCTGCTGAAGAACGATTTTGGATTCCAAATAGCGCGCATAACCAGCCAGAGAAACCCGTCACGAAGGGTGGCAGCGTGGTGCAAATTGGCTCTCACAAGATCTAGTCTTTTACTGAAAGACATTTGCTCATTTGATGCCGCTGGTTGTCTAATAATTTCCCGTGGGGCCATACAGCGACCATATTTTTGATTGAAGTTCCCTTATTGGTTTGAGGCTCAAAAGAACGAGAGGGAAACTATATTATGCATTCGTTGACTACAGTGACGCGTTTGGATCCTCCCACCCACCCACACTCTCTCATACGACAAATGGCATGAACTTTCTTTTCAGGCGTCAGGGGTAGCATATTGAACGCTCTTGGGATTCTACTCCCTGGCCCATGTGAAGAAGACAATAAAGCAGTATTGATTGATTAGAAGTCTTACGAGGTGTTTTGCAGGGAGATACCCGTACACCACTGATTCCAGGGCAACATCCAGGGCGCAGGATACGTCGACGGGGTGAATCACTTGCTGCTCTTCGTTGACGATATCGTGTTGTTTGGGGATAACTGATTGAATCTGGAAACGAAGAAGCTGGAAGTCCTCTACCTGGTTGGGAGACAGCAAATGAATGAAACAAACCCAAAGGCCGTTTCAGCAAGGAAGGGAAGCCAAAGAATTTGGGGAGTTTTACCATATGAGATTCTGTTGGCGTTACAGGCCCCAGATACACTCATGCCATTCAGCTCGAGGGGAATATTTTTTGGGGTGCTAAAAACTTCAACGCAAAAGCCTACAGAACATGGCAAGCCTCAAGACAACTTTTCATGAAGAGGAAATGCAATAGCCGGGAATCCCAGCTCAAGATATTTGATGCCATGGGGGGTTCGGTCCTGCTCTATAATTGGGAGTATTTGCTATGTGAATGAAATCGAACCCGTGCAGTCAAAATTTATTGCAAATACGCTATTGCTCCCAACGATTGCTCCAGGGTGTCTCGTCAAGGCAGAAAAGTGGATGAGGAATTCATGGAGGCCAAACCTTTTTAGGCTCTCTGATGAATTACAAAAAAAAAATGTTTCTGGGCATTTCAGGGAGTCTAGATCAAAATTAGCAAATGACCGACCGCCGTCCACGTCGTTTTTTGGAAGTAGGGAATATTCAAAATTATGGTAAGAGGCCCGTTTCCAGCTCTAGTTGGACTTTTCAGCCCAATCGGACTAAGTTTGGATGGTAGGGGTTAAAATTCTTATTTCGAAAAATCGATTTTTGATAGTTGTGGCAATCTAGGCGTGTGGGGTATCATTTTCATGGCAGGTGCCATTTTGCCATGGTGCCACGTGGAAATGCCACGTTTGACCGATTTTACGGTAAAATGCCACATTTGGGCCAAAAACTGGAAAAAAAGGTTTTTAGCGTGAAAATTTTTTCCCCAGGGATTTTCTTTCCGCGAATCAAAAATTCGAGCTGGTGTTCTTAACCTACAATTGTAGACAGGCTCGGTGTAGGGCGTCCAAGGACACGGATTAGAAAGGCCACTGGTAGACAGAGTGGCATTGACAATGAAGCCTGTTATAAATAGCCCCGTTACCAGCTGTGAGCAGTAATGTCTTTAATCCTTTGGATTAGAAAGGCCTCTGCAGGGCTCACGGTAGTAGGGATTAAACGGGTTTTGTAGCGTAAACAGGTTTTTTTTTTTTTTAGATGTGGGAATCTTTTGAGGCCAGGTGTAATGCCTCGTGGTTAGAGACTAGGGTCGGCCTCCTCCACTTATGTGGAAGTCCAATCCACTAAAACCTCACCCTCCCAATGGCCAAACCTGGTACTATTTATCACATGTCTTCGGATTGGACCTGGGGCCGGTCTCTGTTGTCTACCCGTGTGGCTTGTTGCCGGGCTCTTTCTTCTTCGTTTTTTCTTCTGAGGAGAGTCTCTATATAATCTGCCGTCTTTTTCCATGCTTGTTTGCTTGATAGCATTCGTTTTACTAACTCTTCCGGAGATGGTGTGTTCAGACCTATTTCTGACCACAGCTGTTCTCGTTTTAGACGCCATCGCTCACAGTCTAAAAAGGAATGTTTCACGCTGTCCTCCGAGTCTGGGCAGTGCAAGCACCCTGGGCTCTGTGCGAGTCCCAACTGGTGTAGGTATTGACAGAAAAGGCCGTGTCCTGTGAGGAATTGCCGGAGGTAGTAGCCTCTCTAGCCAGCCTCTCACTTCTGGTACTAGTCTCCTGTCCATCGACCCCTCGATTCATTGTCCAGATGGTCTGCCAGTCTTTCAGTGTCCTTTCCCGTTCACTTGATCCCTCATTTGATTCCTTGATCACTATTGCCTTCCTGGGTTCCATTCTTCTATCATAAATCCGCTTTCTTTCTGCAGCCAGTAGATGTATTGGTATGACCCCAGCCAGTACAAGGACAGCTGGCTCCGATATCGTTCTGTATGCACTAACTATCCTTAGCACTCCTCGCCGTTGTACCGCCATTAGTCGCTTCCGGTAGTGTGCGACAGACAGTGCGCCTGTCCATGTCTCAGCTCCACTCAACGTGACTGAATTCGTCACTGACATGAGTAGCTTTCTCTTGCATGGTCGTGGGCCCTTAACGTTCATCATTAGCCTGCTGAGTGCTGCCGTCATCATGCGCAATGCTTTGTCAGCCGTTGTCCTGATGTGCTCCCAGAAAGAAACAGGTATAGTATAGTGCAAATCATGCCTAAAACACCCTCTTCATGTGTGACCCTCTACAGAAAGTGGGTGCAGGGTGAAATACATTTTGTAGTGGAGAAGGAGAAGATATTCTGCAAGTTGTGCTCAAAAACGGTAAGATTTGTTTTCGTTTTCTGAAGATATTTATTCAGATATTTATTTTGCTAACATTTAGTTCCAATTGGGGTTGCCATTCGCCATTTTTTCTTTTTTCTTCCTTTTTCTTCCCCACGCGCCTAGATCGCCATAAATCTCGAAAATTCATTTTTCGAATAACATATTTTGACCCCTACTCCTCCCAAATTTGGTCCGATTGGGCTGAAAAGTTTTGAGGACCAACTAGAGCCGGAAACGGGTCCCTGACCAAAATTTCAGATTTTCAGACAATTTTCTACTACCAAAATCGGCATGGACGGCGGACGGACATCTGCAAATTTTGATCTGAACGCCTCGAAACGGCCGAATAGGAGGGATTGACTTTCTTTTCATTCAAGGAATAACCAACCAAAAGGGGGGAAAGGTAATTTGTTGTTGTTGTTCATAATGGATTATTGAGTTCTTTGGTGATTTACGCGAGTGGAGTATCATTCTCCTGTAAATTTCGACACTGAATCCATTATGATGGGTTACGGACCGATTGGCGTCCACCGAAATAGGTAATGGGTCAAAATGGGCTCATACCAACCATTTTGAAAGTAGGTTTTTGAGATTTTTGAATTGTACTATCCCGCGAGGAGCTAAAAATCTTCTTAAACTTTTCACTTGACGAATGCTGACTCTTAAAAGGCAAAATAGAATTGCTAGCTGCAACATCAGCACTGCATTAAAAAGTTATTTTTTTCAAGAAGGAAAGCGAATTTTTCTTCACTTTTCTCCGTCTTGAGGTCAATAGGCGGAAATTCGAGGGCAGGAGGTGGAAAAGTGCTCTAAGAATGAGTGGCGGAAAGGGGAGGAGGGGTCATAACACAAACAAGGAACACCACAAACAAGGAACACCCCAAGAAAAGGCTAATTAAAACAAAAAAGGAAAGGAAGTTCTCTTTACCAGACTCTTGAAACTTTTATGAAAAGAAGAAAAAAATATATTGAGCGCTATTATATCGGGCTGAGAAATAATATTTCAGCTTGGCGCTTCGAAAAAGGCGAGTGTTTCCTTCCTAATATCTTTCTAATTACGTCGCTCTACTTACCAGAAAATCACGCTCGGGTGATATTTATATTTCTGACGAGATGGATGATACTGTTTGGTGTAGTCATCCTTGCGCTGAGTCTTCGTGAAGGAGTCTCGCCTCGTAGTGTCAAAATCAGAGAAAGGTATCCTCCTGCTAAGGTAAGAAGAAAAACTGGGTAGGTTGAGGTTGAGTACATTTAAAATCAGAAGCACGCGAAAATAAAAACCTCTCGATAGATTCGTTTAGAATGCGACTTTCTTATGTGATTTATAAGCGCAAAAATGTGCACATCCTAGCTGAGGCTCTCTTGATCTTTAATATTGTTGGGGATTGGGTGTCTTATTTCATGGTGTAATCCTCAAGTTTCTTCAACGAATCCTTTACCTCCCATGTGAGTTATTCATTGGAGGTTAATGACATGTATTCGCTCGTGAATCAGAGAGTTAGAAACGAGCGAAGAAAAGATAATAATAAACTCGGCAGCTTCTTCACGTCTCACTATTATGCGGAAAACGGGGCTTCGTTGTGGTTTTGAGACTAAGAGATGGCATTAATGGGTTGGTAAAAGATCGTCTAATTTACGTAGCAACAAACGGAACCTTTCTATTCGCAAATTCTTACGGTCTTTCCACTTTGAGACTTTGGAGTTCGAATCGTATACATACACCTTCCTAACGACCACTTACCACCAGCTCTAATAAGTTCAGTGAGGCCCATTATTCGTTGTCATCAGATATTTCTCTCAATTAATTGATTTGTTCATGCATCCCAGAGAATTCTACGAATCATATCGTTTACGACATTCCAGTACCTATGATCCCAGAACCATTGGTTAAAATAATACTTACGACTTGTGAGCCTCATTGAAAACCACAGCAAATTCTTACACATTGGTTGGTTATTCACGAACCAGGCGCATGGAGACTAATTTGAACCTCGGACCATGCGCATGGAGATTTTGGTTGGTTATTCCTTGAATAATCAACCTATGTTTTCATGCAAATGGTCAACCTCTCCGATTCGGCTCAAAATTTTTTTCTGGATGTTTCATGGTGTCTAGATCAAAAACGCTGCAAATTCTTACACAGGGGTTGGTTATTCGTCAGACCAGGTGCAAATAGACTCATTTCTTCAACATGGGGGAAATGGGGATAACGGTGGGTGCGGCGGGTCCCGGACCCATTCCAATCGATTCAGTGTCCATGATTTAGCGGAATATGATACCCACACGCCTAGGTTCCAGAAATCTCGAAAACACATATTCAAAATGGGTAACGTATATACCCAATTTGACCCATAACTTCTTCCAGTGGGTGCCGATCGTTCTGAGACCCATTTCATTGGATTCAGCGTCCGAAATTTAGTGGAAAATGATACCCCACTCGCCTAGATCGCCCAAAATCTCGAAAATCCATTTTTCAAAAAACTTATTTTGACCCCTACCCCGCCCAAATTTGGTCCGATCGAGCTGAAAAGCTTGGAGGACCGTCCTAGGCCGGGAACATACCCCTGACCCAAATTTCAGATTTTTAGAAAATTTTCTGTTACCAAAAACGGTGTGGACGGCGGACGGCGTACGGCGGACGGACATTGACCTTTCTGCTACCTAGGCGTGTGGGGTATAGTTTTCCACTAAAATTTGGACGCTGAATTCAATGATGTGTGTCCCAGAACGATTGGCAACCACCGGAAGAAGTTATGGGTCAAAATGGGTATGTATCCACCCATTTTGTATGTGTCAGGATTTCTGCTACCTAGGGGGTATCATATTCCACTAAATTTTGGACCCTGAATCGATTGGAATGGGTCTGGGACCCGCCACACCCACTGTTTCCCCCATTCGAGGAATAACCAACCCGTGTGTAAGAATTTGCAGATTTTTTTTATTTGATAGGTATAAGGGTCCAGTACCCAAAACCAGTTTTGAAATCAGTTGCGCAACCAGTTTTGAAATTAGTTGCGCAACCAGTTTTGAAATTAGTTGCGCAACCAGTTTTAAAATCGGTTGCGCAACCAGTTTTGAAATCGGTTGCGCAACCAGTTTTGAAATCGGTTGCGCAACCAGTTTTGAAATTAGTTGCGCAACCAGTTTTGAAATTAGTTGCGCAACCAGTTTTGAAATTAGTTGCGCAACCAGTTTTGAAATCGGTTGCGCAACCAGTTTTGAAATCGGTTGCGCAACCAGTTTTGAAATTAGTTGCGCAACCAGTTTTGAAATCGGTTGCGCAACCAGTTTTGAAATTGGTTGCGCAACCAGTTTTGAAATCGGTTGCGCAACCAGTTTTGAAATCGGTTGCGCAACCAGTTTTGAAATTAGTTGCGCAACCAGTTTTGAAATCGGTTGCGCAACCAGTTTTGAAATCGGTTGCGCAACCAGTTTTGAAATTAGTTGCGCAACCAGTTTTGAAATTAGTTGCGCAACCAGTTTTGAAATTAGTTGCGCAACCAGTTTTGAAATCAGTTGCGCAACCAGTTTTGAAATCAGTTGCGCAACCAGTTTTGAATTGGTTGCGCAACCAGTTGTAAAATCGTTGCGCAACCAGTTTTGAATTCAGTTGCACAACCAGTTATGAAATTAGTTGCGCAACCAGTTTTGAAATTGGTTGCGCAACCAGTTTTGAAATCGGTTGCGCAACCAGTTTTAAAATCCGTTGCGCAACCAGTTTTGAAATCCGTTGCGCAACCAGTTTTGAAATCCGTTGCGCAACCAGTTTTGAAATCTGAATTTGACTGTGTTTTCGGGATTTCTGCTACCTAGGGGGTATCATATTCCACTAAATTTTGGACCCTGAATCGATTGGAATGGGTCTGGGACCCGCCACACCCACTGTTTCCCCCATTTGAGGAATAACCAACCCGTGTCTAAGAATTTGCAGATTTTTTCAACATGGGCAAATCAGGGTCCAAAATGTAGTGGAAAATTATACCCCACACGCCTAGGTACCAGAAATCTTGACACATCTCTACAGTATACACATCAGTATTAGATTTAATTAACGTTATAGACAAAACCACTATTGTTTATACATATAATAAATATTTAGAAGGAAAGATTAAGAGGGTTGAGTTAGGCACGAGGAGCTCAGAAAAAATAACCTTGAAGGCAATTAGAGTTAGAACGACGGCTGCCCAAAGGTTTTACCTGTATCACGGTGTGTCTCTTTTCAACAACCTACCTCAGGCTAAATCGGAAACTTCACTGAATGTATTTAAGCAGAAAATAAAAGAACATTTTTTGAGTAAAATTAGATGAACTTGTGAAAGAAGAGTACTAATATGAATTAGTCTGTTAAGTTAAAATTACTTACTAAATTAATATAATTTAGAAGCGCATTTTTTAGTTTTAGTTATGAGATGGAAAATTTACTTTCACGATTGGAGACGCTCCAGTTCCCGGCACAAGTCTTCTTATTGGGAACTGTAGCTTTTTGTCATTATATAATTGAGATGTACTTATTGTAATACCTAATAAAAAAAAAAAATTAAAAAAAAAAATATATATATATATACAAAATGGGTGGATACATACCCATTTTGACCCATAACTTCTTCCGGTGGGTGCCAATCTTTCTGGGACCCACTTCATTGAATTCAGCGTCCAAAATTTAGTGGAAAATTATACCCAACTCGCCTAGTTCGCCCAAAATCTCGATTATCCATTTTTCAAAAAACACATTTTGACCCCTACTCCGCCCAAATTTGGTCCGATCGGGCTGAAAAGTTTCGAGGGCCGTCCTAGGCCGGGAGTAGACCCCTGACCCAAATTTCAGATTTTTCAGAAAATTGTCTACTACCGAAAACGGCGCGGACAATGGACGGCGTACGGCAGACGGACATTGACCTTTTCTGATCTAGACACCACGAAACGTCCAGAAAATTTTTTTGACACGAATCGGAGAGGTTAACCTTTTGCATGAAAACATAGATTGATTATTCAAGGAATAACCAACCAAAAGGAATTTTTTTCAAATTGAGCATGCGTCTGAAATCATTTTTTACTGTTTTATACTGTTGTGACAGGTTCGCATTAAGATGGGGTTTGGTGATAAGGGGGGACACATATAGGGTGAGAAAAATAAATTCTATTCGTTTCATTCTGGTGGATGATCAGTTCAAGTGCTGATGCCGCAGTGAGTTAGGCCAGTTGGAGTCTTGGGAATGTCCATTTTAATGCATTCATTATAGAAGGGCATCAGTCACTTACACTAGAAGAAAAACACCGCAAATTCTTTCATAGAGGTTGGTTATTGCTCAAACCAGGAGCATAGAGACTCATTTCAATCGATTCAGCGTCCAAAATTTAATGGAAAATGATACCCCACACGCCAAGGTACCAGGCATCTCGAAAACACATTTGAAATGTATAGATAGATACCCATTTTGACCCATTACCTCTTCCAGTGGGTGCCAAATGTTCTGGGGCTCTTTTCATTGGATTCAGCGTCCAGAACTTAGTGGAAAATGATAACCCATACGCCTAGATTGCCAAAAATCTCGAAAATCAATTTTTCGAAATAGACATTTTGACCCATACCCCGCCCAAATATGGTCCGATCAGGCTGAAAAGTTTCGAGGACCAACCAAAGCCAAGAACGGACCCATGACCCAAATTTCTGATTCATAGAAAATTTTCTACAAACCAAGTAGGAGTGGACGGCAATTTGCAGCGTTTTGTTTGATCAGGTTTATCTAGAAACGCCCAGAAAATTGTTTTGGGCCGAATAGGAAAGATAGACTTTTTCCATGAAAACATAGGTTGATTATTCAAGGAATAACCACCCAAAAGTGAGATAATCTCATGAAAAATAGTTGAATTCTTTATTGATGGATCCGACACACCTCTGAACAAATATTGTCGTTTACATTTCACCGGAAAGCGAACAGTGGGGAGATATTCTACGCGAAATGGGATCAAGTTGAGTTTCACGTTTTGGCGTTATTCTTTTCATCTTCTTGATTCGGAACGTTCTGGAATTTTTCGACGAGCGATGCACCGTCAAAGTCAGATGCAACGTCAGAGGGCACTCGGGCAACTGGCGGCGGAGGCGGTGGGGGTCTCATGCACTGGAAAAGTAGAAATGGCACAGATTAGCGGTTATATGAGAATTTAGAGAAGTAATGGGTGATTGATTGAATCATTTTGGTTAGTTATTTCTTGAATAATCAACCTATATTTGTTGTTTAATGCAAAAAGTCAATCTCACAAAGTCATCGGAATTAGCTGGTCCGTCCGCTCTTTTTGGTAGTAGAAAATTTTCTACAAATCTGAAATTTCGGTCGGAAACCCCCGAAGGGTCCAGAATGTGTTTTTGAAAAAATCTGCAAATTCTTACACACGGGTTGGTTATTCCTTGGACCAGGCGTATGGAGACTCATTTCATAAACATGGGGGAAATGGGGAAAACAGTGGGTGCGGCGGGTCCCAGACCCATTCCAATCGATTCAGGGTCCAAAATTTAGTGGAATATGATACCCCACACGCCTAGGCACCAGAAATCCTGACAATGAAATGGGTAATACATACCCATTTTGACCCATAACTTCTTCCGGTGGGTGCCAATCGTTCTGGGACACACATCATTGAATTCAGCGTCCAAAATTTAGTGGAAAATGATACCCCACACGCCTAGGTAGCAGAAATCCCGAAAACACATAATCAAATTGGGTAATAAATACCCAATTTGACCCATAACTTCTTCCAGTGGGTGCCAATTGTTCTGGGACCCATTTTATTGGATTCAGCGTCCAAAATTTAGTGGAAAATGACACCCCACTCGCCTAAATCACCCAAAATCTCGAAAATCCATTTTTCAAAAAACACATTTTGACCCCTACCCCCTCCAAATTTGGTCCGATCGGGCTGAAAAGTTTCGAGGACCCATCTCGGCTGGGAACAGACCCCTGACCCAAATTTCAGATTTTTAGAAAATTTTCTACTACCAAAAACGGCGTGGACAATGGACGGCGTACGGCGTACGGCGGACGGCGTACGGCGTACGGCGGACGGACATTGACCTTTTTTGATCAGGACATCATGAAACGTCCAGAAAAAAATTTTGAGCCGAATCGGAGAGGTTGACCATTATCATGAAAACAGGTTGATTATTCAAGGAATAACCCACCAAAATGGAGATTTTTGGCGATTTAGGCGAGTGGGGTATCATTTTCTACTAAATTGTGGCCGCTGAATCCAATACGGTTTCTTGATAACTTATGTTTTCATGCAAAAAGTCAATCTCTCCGATTCGGCCCAAACATTTTTTTCTGGGCGTTTCAAGGGGTCTAGATCAAAATAAGCAAATGTCTGTCAAATCCAATAAGACGGATCCTGCAACGATTCGCACCCTCCGGAAAAAGTTTTGGCCCAAAATGGGTGCCTATTTACCCATTTCGAATGTGTTTTTTCGAGATTTCTGGTACCTAGGCGTGTGGGGTATCATTTTCCACTAAATTTTGAACGCTGAATCCAATGAGATGGGTCCCGGAATGATTGGAGCCCACCGGAAGAAGTTTTGGGACAAAATGGATGCCTTTCTACCCATTTAGAATGTGTTTTTTTGAGATTTTTTGTAGCCAGGCTTGTGGGGTATCATTTTCAACTAAATTTTGGACCCTGAATTGATTGGAATGTGCCTGGGACACGCCGCACCCACTGTTTTCCCCATGTTTGACATTTTCGACGACATAAACGCGTGGGGTATTGTTATCCACCAATTTCTGGACGCTGAACCGATTGAAATGAGTCTCCATGCTTCTGATCCGAGGAATGACCAACCCCTGTGAACGAATTTGCACCGTTCTTTCCTATTACTCTATAGACATTTACTTGTCATTCTGAATGAATGAATGAGGAGTTTATTCCGAAATAAAAATGAATACACAGTCTTCTATAAATTGCATGGAATATGCCTCCACAGCCATAGGGTGTGACCCTGTGCGGCTGGGGGGAGTTGCTATTTCTTAAACTAAATGATATTGCCAATTGACAAATGAATAATATGATGAGAAAAATATGAACGAGTCAAAACCGAGACTCAAGATACATATATGCTGGAGATAATTCCATTACATTTTTTAAAACCCACTGATATTAGCCAAGAAAATATTTTTTTCTTGAAAGCAGAGCGGGAGAAGTTTAAAGGTAGTCTCATATCTTCGGGCAAAGAACGAGTCAATAGAGGCATACAATAGATGTTTAGATGTGCTCCATAGACGGGTTTTGAGCGTGGGGATAACGGCTTGGGAAGTTAGTCGGAAATGGTAAAGAGTACTCTTAGACAAGTTGACGAATTGGGGGTGTTTAAGGAATAATAAAAGGGCAGATTTAAGGTACAATTGTTGGACAGAAAATACTTTAGCGCAGCTATACAACTCATGACTAGGGAACCTGCGAGGTTTCCATAAGATAATTTTTAGAATTGACTTTTGTAAAACATTTAGTGTGTTCAGAACTGCCTGAGCAGCGCCTCCCCACACAATTATTCCAAATCCAATGACGCTTTGTACTTGTATAGTTTACTTTGTAAACTATAATTAAACTATCCTTACACAGACATCCTCTAAGTTTATGAAATAAATGTAGACACTTTTTTAGTTTTTTAGTTAGTTCTAGAACGTGACAATCCCACTTGAGATCCTCATCTAAAGTGACCCCCAAGTATCTCGTGGATTAACTCCGCCATAGCCGGTCCCAAGCCCTGGTTGAGAAAGGAGGAGGGGCCCAATCCAAGGTGGAATAGCATATGCCGAGGGATGCGTGGCCAGGGGGGCGCCTGGTCGTTAATATGCAGACTCTGGGAACCGGGCGACACCCAGTTTTAGTATAGCCTTCCCCCGGCATCCCGGCTCTGCCGGGGGTGACGTCTTAGTACCGGCGATTCTCGTGGGATGAAAAATGGATCCTAAACAAATTAATAACAAAGACAAAAAACAAAAACAAAAAACAGGGGGCTCCGTGGGGGTGGATGGGGGGGAGGGGAATGATCGCCACAGGCAGGCTTCGCCGACTGGGCCTTTGTGCTCAGAAGGCGACCTCCAGGTGGGGGCACCCCTCTCGCCCGCTGCTCCTCCGGAGTACCCGGCGGAGGTTTCCCCGCCGCATCCGCCAGGGCCTCTGAGCTCTGAGGGATGTGGCGTGGAAGCGAATGCTGAGGCTGGGAGCCATAGTGGTCCCAGCGCTCCGGAGCGGCCGGGGTCTGGGAGCCTTTGTGATCCCTTGAACCCGGTTGCCCCTGAGCAGGAGGACATTGCGGACCTGATCCAGAGGATCAAGGTCAAGGGCCAATCGGGAGCCCAACGCAGAAAAGAAAAAAGGAAGAAACTTGAGGCTCAGGGGCTCCAATACAGGAGACCCGCACGTAAAAACCGACCGACTGCACAGGTCGGCCTAAAGGAGGGAGGTGTCACTGGTCGGGTGAATGAGGGAGCGGGTCCCAGTGGGAACCAACCCCATCGCCCGCTAGAGCGCCCTCCGGAAACCCCCAAAAGGGGTAGACCGGTGGAGTCGGCGGGGACTACCCCCGATAAACCTCCCCAAAAGAGGCAGCGGCAAGAGGGGGACCCACGGGTACCCTTCAGCGCAGTGGCCTCGGGGGGAGGAAAAATGGCCCTGGTTCTCAGAGATGACCCAAAAGGGGAAATCTCTGAGGAGCAGGGGTTAAAAATCCAACGGGAGCTTATTAGGAGATTCCCAGCTGAAGAATTTGTACGGTTCTCTGGGGTTTTCAGGGAACAAGGAGCTCTGGTGTTCCTGTGCCTGGACCGGAGGACCGTACAGTGGTTAGAGGAGATGGTGGCGAGCCTTCCCTCCTGGGGGCTCGTAGTGAGACCTTGGGCGGAGGTCCGCCGCTCGGCGAGGATTTTATTGGAGGTACCTCGGGTGATCGACGATATGACACCGGGGGAGGTGCTGCAACAGGTAGCGCAGCAAAACGCGGGGGTACATACCAGAGAGTGGAGCATTATAAGCTCCACCCCTAGCGAAAGAGGCAGACTCCTGGTCCTCAGCATCTCGGAGAGGGCGTATGAGGGGCTGAGGGGTCGGAACATGACCCTCTTCCTCGGCTTCTCGCGCCTGACCGTGAGGGTGTTGAGGGCCCCAAGGGGCAGTGAGGGGCCAGGAGTAAAAACTGATGGAGGGAACCCTTCAGGTAAACCTCCATCATAGTAAGGCGGCATCAGCTGCCTTTGGGGTTACCATCTCTAGGGGAGGGGGAAAGGGGGTGGGAGTAGCCCTGCTACAAGAGCCCTACGTTGTTGGGGGGCGAGTATCAGGACTCGGGGTATCACAGGGGGAGCTTGTATATGATAGGGCGGCAGGGACACCCAGAGCGGCAATTTACGTTGCCAGGGGACTCAGACACCTACCACTCCATGACCATTGTTCACGGGATCTAGCGGCCACCCTGTTAAAAATGGATGGGCCCTCGGGCACTCCAAATATAGTAGTGGCCTCCGGCTACCTGCCGGGGGAAGATACTGATCCACCCCACGGGGCAGTAAGAAGACTCGTGGATACGTGCAGAAGAAAAGGATATCACCTGATCCTGGGACTGGACGCCAACGCTCACAACACAGCTTGGGGATCTACAGACACCAACTTGAAAGGTGAGAAACTTCTTGATTATATAGTTAGGAATAACCTAAGTATAAGTAATATCGGTAGTGAACCCACATTCAGGACAAGAACCAGGGAAGAAGTCCTAGACCTGACCCTGTCCAGCAGTTATGCGGGGACACTTATCCGGAACTGGAGAGTGGACAGGGAACTATCGTTGTCAGACCACAGGTATATACGCTTTGAACTGAGGGGCTGCGCAAGAGAAACCAGGTGCCATCGGAAACCCCGACTGACAGACTGGGACAAGTACAGCCCCCTGCTCACAGCTAAGCTGGAAGGGATGGAACCTAACATCCCTAATAAGATAGGACTAGAGGGGGCCGCCGACACTGTCCAAGCGGCCATAATGTCCTCCTATGAGGAATGCTGCCCAGAGTCCAGGGTGAGATCCAACAGGGAGGTGCCCTGGTGGACTGCAAGCCTGGACAGGCAGCGAGTAGAGTTGCGACGCATGTTCAACCGCTGCAAGAGAGGGAGGGCTGGTTGGGATACCTACTATACCCTCCTTTCGGAATACAAAAAGCGGGTCCGCAATGCGAAGAGGGAATCTTGGAGAAACTTCTGCCAGGAGGTGACGGGGGTGGGGGAGACAGCGAGGGTCCATAAGATTCTCGCACGGATCCCCTCCCGCCCAGGGGGGACACTTATGAAACCCTCTGGGGAGTTCACACAGAATGCAGAGGAAACCCTAGAGCATCTATTAGATGCACACTTCCCGGGAGCCATAAGAGTGACCGGAGAAGAGAGGGCAACGGCACTGGATTGGGGAGGGTGGCCGCGCGGCGGTGCTGGGAGGTGGCCAAGAAGTGCGTCACCTTCGACCTGGTCCAGTGGGCAGTGGGGGAGTTTCTTCCCTACAAATCCCCTGGTCCGGATGGGATATACCCTATTCTGTTACAGAAAGGAGGGGCTACCCTGATCCGGACGCTGGTTAGAATTTTCAGGGCCAGTCTGGCCCTTCGACATATTCCAGAAGCCTGGAGGGGGGTGAGAGTGGTCTTTATTCCCAAACCGGGGAGGATCGACCACCTGAAGGCCGGGGACTTGAGACCCATTAGCCTCACCTCCTTCCTGGTCAAAACCCTGGAGAAACTGATCTGCAGATATGTGGGGGAGGGTTCCTTGTTAGAATACCCCCTGCACAGGCGGCAGATGGCGTACCAGCCGGGCAAGTCATGCGACACGGCTCTTCACCACCTGACTGGTAAGATTGAAAGAGCCTTGGACTGCAAAGACATAGCTCTAGGGGTGTTTATGGACATAGAAGGTGCGTTTAATTACACAGGATTCGAGTCTGTAATGGTTGCTGCCAGGGATCATGGGATTGATGATACAGTTATACAATGGACAAAGACCATGCTCGGCAGTAGACGAGTCACTGCGTCCCTCGCGGGGGAGCGGATGGTGGTGCAAACAACCAGGGGGTGTCCTCAGGGGGGGGTGCTGTCCCCCCTCCTGTGGAACATGGTTGCGGATGGTCTCCTGAGACGACTGGAGGACAATGGATTCTGGTGCCAGGCCTACGCAGACGACTTTGTTCTCGTAGTGTCGGGCAGGTTTCAGGATACAATCAGAGACCTCATGCAGACGGCCATGGGGGTGGTGGAAGGGTGGTGCAGAGAGGTGGGACTCAGTGTGAACCCCTCAAAGACCACCCTAATACCCTTCACCAGGAGGAGAATTCCAGACAATTTCTGGAAAGTCACACTCTTTGGGAAGGAACTGGAGATAGTGAGGGTGGTCAAGTACTTGGGGGTAACGTTGGACTCCAAGCTTACCTGGAACACCCACCTTAAGAAGACATGCGAGAAGGCAAAAAAGACGTTCGTACTTGTGCGAAGGGCATGCGGGAAAACGTGGGGGCTGACCCCCAAAACAGTTTCCTGGCTATACACGACAATAGTTCGCCCTGGAATACACATGGCGCTGTTGTCTGGTGGAATAAAACGGAGCAGGTGACTGCAACCAAGGCCCTGGAAACCATCCAAAGGATGGCCTGTTTGGCAATCACTGGGGCCATTGGGACAGCACCTACAGCTGGGATGGAGACACTCCTCGATCTCCCCCCGCTGGACATCTGGGTGACCTCGGTGGCAATTGGGACCGCATACCGCCTCCAATGTTACCGGGACTGGCGCCCCTCCAACGGGAAGGGGCACGCAACGGTTTTGGACAGGGTAAGGGAGTGCCCTTTAGTGCACATGCCCTCTGACTCTGTCAAGAGGAAACCTCTAACTGGAAGGAGATTCAACGTGGTCATCCCAGGGAGAGGAGTCTGGACCCAGGGACCCCCCGGGGTGCTGCCAGGGGATCTGGTATGGTACACGGACGGGTCCAAGATGGGAAACGGATCCGGCCTGGGGGTGTACGGCCCGGCGCCAGAATGGGAGCTCTCGCTCTCCCTTGGTAGCTGGGTCACAGTATACCAGGCTGAGCTGCTCGCAATAAAGAATGTGCTGAGGAGAACATGAGGAGGGCCTATCGAGGTAGGCGGATCCACATCTTCTCTGACAGCCAAGCAGCACTCAAGGCCTTAATGGGATCGAGCTCTGACTCGAGACTGGTGCTTGAGTGCTGGGAAGCCCTCCAACTGCTGAGTGGAACGAATAAGGTTGTCCTCGCATGGGTCCCGGGCCACTCAGGGGTTGAGGGTAACGACCGAGCTGACGCTCTGGCTAGGCGTGGTTCGGGGACTGCCTTTACGGGACCTGAACCATGCCTAGGAATCTCCCGCACCCTGCTATCGGGATGGGTGGCAAACTGGGTTCGCTCCCAGCACCAGAAGCGCTGGGAGCGAACGCCGCGGCAAGAGCACGGTCATATTATGATGACTGGTCCTAACAAAGGTAGGGCTACGAGATGCCTAAACCTTAATAGAACTTCCCTGAGACTCACCGTTGGCTTATTCACAGGACACGGGGACTTCAGGAGGCATCTCTGCAGAATTGGGGTGCGCAATGGTACCCCTGACTGCAGACTCTGTGGCGAGGACGAGGAGACAGCGTCTCACATCGTCTTCAATTGTCCTGCCCTGGAACACAGGCGTCTCAGAACCTTCGGGACTTTGGACCGAGGGGACTTCCTCAACCAGGAGAACCTGGTCGGAGCTCTGCTGGACCTAGTCGGGAACACGGAGCTTCGGCCTAGATGAGCTCCGGGGGTTAGCACAATGGGCCACTAGGTCTAGGTGCGGGGGGCGGGCACGATGATGGACGCCCCCTCTACCCCTGTGTAATTAATCTTAATCTTAATCTTAATCTCGTGGATTGGACCCGTTCCAGCGCAGAACAACAGCAGCCAGCGATCGGGTCATCCTTGCTACAAACATGTAGTTTGATTTGGGCATCAAGAGATTTCCTCGAGGGTGACTTTGAGAATACCATGTACTTAGTTTTTTTTAACATTTAGGCTTAAGGTACTACTGCATAACCATCGAAATACTATATTTATATCACTATTAGCAACTTAAACACCTCTTCCTACGAATCACCTTCGCACAAAATTGCAGTTTCATCCGCAAATAGATAAGGCGTACCCTTAATATTCATATTTCCTAATTGATTGATGAACATCAAGAAAATATTGGGGCAAGAGTTCCTCCCTGTATTAAACCATAGTCTATTGGCAGTTCCGTACTATCAACTCCCTCTACGGTGACCATTTTTTGCTTCCAATCCTCTTCTTCTCCTCTTCTTTCTTGTAATTGGATTGTCCCGTGTTTTTTCTAAATAAATAACTATACCTCACAAACAATGGCGTCACAATTAAGTTGATTTACCAACTAGTGACCTAACAAACCTAATGCGTTGCGTTCGTTGCATACAAATCTACTCTAATTTTTCATTAAATTATGTCATAATTGAAATGCTATGACTACTCCAACGTACAGGTTTGGGCCTGGAGGTAGATTGAAGTCCTTCGCGGACGAGGCCAGCATAAACACGCTCAGTTTGCGATGGAGGAGCTGGAGTGATGGGTAGAATTGAACCGAACAACACGTGTTGGATAACAGGAAACTTACACAACACCTGCAATACAATAGGAAGAGTAAAATTATCACATTTATTAGCAGATTTCGTATCAACAAGTAATAATGATAATGATGAATGATAATATTCAACTATCAATATATGTTGACATGAATTTTAGAACCATCACAAACTCACCTCGCCTTTGTACATCTTAACGAGCCCAGAATTAACTTTGTCCCAGGTCGGCACAGCGCTGATGTTCCAAAGTTGATTCGAATGTTCAGCGAAAGGTCCCATTTTATTCTGAAAGTACAACAACGTTCAATTCATGTTTTGCCTTGATGACGGGAAAATGAAACAAGGAATCTTCATAAAATACAGAACATCAAGAAGAAAAGCCGTCACTTAATAAATATCATCATATGGGACTTTCTCTTTGACAGGTGGTGGACCATTGTATGGTGTTGTTCTAGGTTAATTTTTGATGTTCTGGTCATTGCGTTGCATTGATAGCTTTTTTTCTCTCCTTATTAGGGAATACCGAAAGTGAGAACATTTTGAAATATTCCATCTTAACTCGATTTATGAACTCTTAAATATAACGCTGCGAATTCTTTTACAGAAGTCGGTTATTCCTCGGACCAGGCGCATGGAGACAATTTCTTCAACAAGGGGCAAATATGGGAAACAGTAGGTGTGAGGTGTGGCGGGTCTCGGACCAGTTCCAATCGATTCAGGGTCCAACACTTAGGGGAAAATGATACCCCACACGCCTAGGTACCAGAAATCTCGAAAACACATATTCGAAATGGGTAAATAGATACCCATTTTGACCCATAACCTCATCCAGAGGGCGCCAATCGTTCTGTGACCCATTTCATTCATTTTTCATCCATTCATCCATTGGATTCAACGTCCAAAATTTAGTGGGAAATAAGACCCCATACGCCTAGATCGCCAAAAATCTCGAAAATCCATTTTTCGAAATACACTTTTTGACCCCTACCCCGCCCAAATTCGGGCAGAAAAAGTTTCGAGGACCAACTTAAGCCAGGAACGGACCCCTGACCCAGATTTCAGATTTTTAGAAAATTCGCTACTACCAAAATCGGCGTGGACGGCGGGCCTAGTCCGATGAATAACCAACCCCTGAGAGGGAATTTGCAGCGTTTTTCTTCTACCTAAACGTATTGGGTAACATTTTCAACAAAATTACAGACACTGAATCGATCGAGACGGGGTTCAGGATCGATTACCGCAAACGGAGGCCGGTTCTGGGTGAAAATCGGTACATTGAAAATTGGTTTTTTGGTGATACAAATGTATGTGTCATTATTATCATCGAAAATTTGGCCGCTGATTTGATTGAAATGGGTGACCAACCAATTCCACAAACTTATTGACCAAAAATGGCTGTAAATTCTTTCCCAGGGGTTGGTTATTCCTTGCACCAGCAGCATGGAAACTCATCACAATCGATTCAGTGTCCATAAACTCTTCCGGTGGGCGCCAATCGTTCTAGGACCCGTTTCATTGGATTCAACGTCCGAAATTGAGTGGAAAACGATACCCCACACGCCTAGGTACCAGAAATCTCGAAATCACACATTCAAAATGGGTATGTGGATACTCATTTTGACCCATAACCTCTCCCAGTGGGCGCCAATCGTTCCGGGACCCGTCACATTGTATCCAGCATACAAAATTTAAAAAAGTATTCATGCAGAATTCAACGAGAAGAGTCCCTGTAGATTGGGAAGAGGTTATTGCTCAAAATAGGTATCCATCCACCTATTTCGAAAGTGGGTTTTCGAGATTTCAGGTACCTAGGCGTGTGGGGTATCATTTTCCATTAAATTTCGGACGCCGAATCGATTGGAATCATTCCCTGACACTCCAAACTCACTATTTTCCTTATAATCTTGCCCCAAGGAATAATCAACCTTTGTGGCACAATTTGCAACGTTTCTTGGTTAATTGTGGTAATGGTTGCGAGTGGGGTGACTCAGATCATGTTATTCAACATGAGTGGAAAGCTGGGGTACAGAAAAGTCTGTAATTCTCAACGTTGAACAATCTGACTTACTTCATTGATATATTTGATGCACGCTAAAAACATGTAGTGGTCGTGAAATCCGAGAATAATATCATTTTTCAAGAATGACGTAGGTCGGATGTGCGGATGCCCTGGAAATTACGGAAATAATTAATATTTATAATTTATTAAGGTTAATTGTATAAGTTACGTTCGGAAGCTTAATTAAACAACTCACCTACTAGTTGAGCGCTGCCCCACAAAAATGGAACAAATTGAAAATCATCTAGCGCCCAAACGCCGCGAGAACCAGCAGGTTCCATTTTGTAAACAGTTTGTAGTTTCCTGACCACGTCCAAGTACCTGTAAATTTGATTATTTTCAACGTGACACCACATTCACAATACACCCATACCTTGCATGCATAATAATTGTTGTGTTTAACTCCAATTTAAGGTCATGTAAGGGCTACAGAACAGGGCCTGTTGAGAAAGGTAGCAAAATTAAAGGGCTCCCGGAGAGGATGTGCTGTACAGTACAGTGTAAACTGGGAGGGTGGAAAATTAGGCCAGTAAAATGATACCTATTTTGGGCCCCATCTGGAAATCATTCCGGCCCAACTGGAAATCGTCTTATTTGATTAGTTCGGCATCCAAATGAAGTATTCTAGTTTTGCACGGGCCCTCGGTCCGAATTTTGACAGGGAGGTACAAAAAAACGTGAACTTTTTGGTTTTTTTTTCAGTGTTTTGCTTGTGACTTCTACACAGAGCTTCCTAGAGACATGTGCACTATTATATAAAAGAAAGAACATAAAATTCTGCGTCGAATAAGCTCCTCCAACATCAGTTTTAACGATGTGGGATGACCGCAATCCACGGTTATACCTCGGACCAGGCGCATGGAGACTCATTTCTTCAACATGAGGAAAATGGGGGAAACAGAGGGTGTGGTGGGTCCCGGACCCATTCCAGTCGATTCAGGGTCCAAAATTTAGTGGAAAATGATACCCCACACGCCTAGGAACTAGAAATCTCGAAAACACTTTCGAAATGGGTAAATTGATACCCATTTTGACCTATAACCTCATCAAGAAGGCGCCAATCATTTTCGGACCCAATTTATTGGATTCCGCGTCCAAATATTAGTGGAAAACGATACCCCACACGCCTAGGTACCCGAAAATTCATTTTTCAAAAAACACATTCCCCCCTCCAATTCACCCCTATTGGGCTGAAAAGAAGAAAACGAAAACCCGAAACGGGTCCGTGATCAAAATTTTGTTTAATTTTCTACTACGGCGGGTCCTGGAACGGTATGACTACCATCTATCTTTCTATTTCGAAAATGGGTTTCAAAGATTTCTGGTATTTAGGCGTGTGGGGTATCATTTCCCACTAAATGTTGGACGCTGAATCAAATGAGACGGGTCCCAGAACTATTGGCACCCTCTAGAAGAGGTTATAGGTATAATGGGTGTCTACCTACCCATTTTGGATGTGTTTTCGAGATTTTTGGAACACCAAATGTTGGACCAAATGTTGATTTGAACGAGTCCGTGACACTCCACACCCACTGTTTCCCCCATGCTCCTGTTCCGAGGAATATCCAACCCGTGTGAAAGGATTTCTAGCGTTTTTCCTGTGCTCTTGAGTCTCCTTTAGTCTAACGATCCAATGGATGTTGAGGAAGCAGGAAAAAATATCAACGATGAACTGTAACTAACATTCTTCCAAAGTTGGTAAACCTCCAATGACCTGGGGTGAGGAATTCCAGGTCGTCAGGTGATGTGGATAAATCTACGATTGGTCTTGAGTCGAGTATTGCCTCCACTCTGGAGATTAGACTTAGAAAGCCAAATTCTGACCTCTGAGAGCTGTTCTGAGAAATCTTTGGTCGGACTTACAGGCGGCCTCCCAAAGGAGCAGCAGGTGGTATGAAGTGCCATCGTGTACCCCTGTCTCTTGCCTCACTGATTGGAGATCTCCATGTGTCTTCTTGGGTGAGGAACGAACGTAGTATGGATATCTCAGCAAAGATCAAGGGTTCCAGAATATCATGTCACTTGTACATAAGTGGTACATGGCAGAGAATAGGTGAATGTGTTAGTCCCTTGACTCCAATAACTTATTTTCCAAATTTACATGAGTGATTTCCTCCCTCACACTATAACTGTTCGGTTTTCGTTATTAAGGGAGCCCTTTATATGCTCTAAGCTTGCAAGCAAAATGGAATAAATTCGACTGGAGGAGAAATCTGGAAATCAATTTATCTTTTCAAAGAAAATAGGAAATTAATTATGATCATTTGTGGATGGAGGGATAGATGTGAGGGTGGAGGGAATATGTGAGGGATGTTGTCAAGATCAATATATCCTGACATTTTTAATGTACACTGAGTGTTTTATCAATGATTCTTGATAGATTCACGAAACTGATACGTGATTGAGCAACTGATTGACTTTAGGCCTTGTTGGCCCACGCAATCTCCTCCATCCCCTTATAATCGCGACCAACTCTCACCTTTGATATGCTTTCACCCCTATTTAGTATCTGTTATGGATAATGGGTGATTTACTTGTACATCTTGAGGGTGCCTGGGTTGGACAGCCCTCTGAATGTTGTTCCATGCAAAATTTACGCATAGTAGAAAGCGCGCCTGGTTGAACAGCCCCGAGGGTGCCTGGGGTGATCAGCCCTCAGAATGTTAATCTGTGTAAGATTTAAGCATGGTAGAAAGGGCACCTGGGTTGGACAGCCCCAAGGGTGCCTGGTGGTCAGCCCTCTGAATGTTAATCTGTGTAAGATTTAAGCATGGTAGAAAGGGCGCCTGGGTTGGACAGCCCTCTGAATGTTAATCTGTGTAACATTTTAGCATTACACACAGGGGCGTCTGGGTTGGACAGCCCCTGAGAACAATGAGAAAGTCCAATCATGGATTGATCAATCACAAATGAAAGTGAACAGTACCTGTCGGCGTGAATGTGGTAAGGCCACAACGTCCTGCTAAGAAGACTCGTGTTCGACTGACTCTTTTCCACAAAGCACCAACATTCCCTATAGAGAGAGTGGTGGAAGCCCTTTGCAAACCTTCCCACTGGAGGGAGTGAAGGAGGCTCTTTACGCGTCCTTTCATCCTGTCCGCTCTTTGTACTTTACAGCCTTCCAAACTCGTCTGCTGCCAAAGGAGACGACAAGGCATGTGTAGGGATATTTCGAGTAACACGGGTGGGAGAGGGGGGGGGGGCACCCTTGTAAGGTGTCTGGCAACACACCCTGTTCCGAAGCCCTGTTCCGAAGCCCTGACGCTCTGAATATATTATAAACTGTAACAACCTGGCAAATACAGTGAGAACCACAGCTCGTTCGTCGTCTTTGCAGAAGACTCCAATTTTGAAAAGGCAGCAAAGGAACATGATGAAAGCCATTTCGTGACCAGTGCCATAGTCAATTCGCGTGTTGTTCCCAAATCCCTCTAACAGGTAAACCTTTATGAGACAATAAACTTGTCAGAGACAAAAAGACATAGAATAGTATGTAACTTAGCTAAAAGTTTGCAGGATTTCATTTATTAAAAAAAAAAAGTAGACAGGATGTCATAGTAAACATGCATTTGGATAACACACATTGAAAACGCACAATCAGGGCAGAATTCAGATCTTGAAATAACATATTTTGTCACTTACATTAACACTTTTGATTTACTTTCGCGATGTGACAGTATTCCACGACGGGTACGAATTATCTCCATTTATTGAAATTGTAAAATCAAATTGAGGATACCGTTGGAAAGAATATGGAATTTCCAAGAAGATGAGACCCCATCAATTTCCAAAATATACAACTACAGGTTGTTCTCTTAGCCCAATGTTCACATTTTGTTAATTTCAACGTTTTAATAAGTTATTCCTTAAATAATCAAATCATGTTTTAAGGCAAAAAGTCAATCTCTCCTATTCGGCTCAAAAAAAATTTCTGAGCGTTTCAAGGTTTTTAGATCAAAATATGCAAACGTCCGTCCGCCGTATTTATACCCGATTTTGGTAGTGAAAATTTTCTAAATATCTGAAATTTGGGTCAGGGGTCCGTTCCCGGCTCTAGTTATCCCTCGAAACTTTTCAGCTCAATCGGACCAAATTTGGGTGCGGTAGGGGTCAAAATATGTATTTCGAAAAATGGATTTTCGAGATTTTCGGCGATCTAGTCGTGTGGGGTATCATTTTCTACTGAATTTTGTACGCTGAATCGATTGAAATGAGTCTCTACGCGTCTGGTCCGAGAAATAACCAACCCCTGCGAAAGAATTTGCAGCGTTTTTTGATGAACTTCAGTTGCATTTGAAACATAAACGTTCAAAATAAAAACCGTTTATAAGAATGTGAAAAAGGATTGCACTTTTACCGGCTTTCCAACGGCATAACTGATCCCAACTTTACTGCGGTATTTAGGGGAGAAATTGGCATTTAAATGTCGAAAACACATTGATTATTCAAGGAACCAAAAGAAGTTGCAACCATTGCAATGAGGACAACGATATAAAAATGAATGAACTTCAATCTCTTGAACTATACAATTTTCATTGGTTTGATGAAATTGTTCAAGCAATTTTTCAAAATGATTCTTCTCCTAGTCCAACACAAAGCCTTGCTCGTTGGATTTCATTGCCATCTGGTGGCAGCAATTGAGGATTCGTAACACCAATTCGTCTCTGTCGTATACTGGTGTGGCGTAAACAAGAGGTTTAAATGTAAAAATCCAAGGATGTGAGATCGGGGCTTCTTCAGGGCCATCAAACCGGTCCGTACCTGCCAATCCACTTATTTGTGTGGTGATCATCCATTTAACGTCGTACAACCCAGTAGAACTTATGGTCATTTAGGATTTCTCAAGCGTGGAAAATTAACCCACTTCCAACATCAATTTAAGGTTGTGTAACCTGACAGAGGCAGAGGAGAGCCAAAGGAATCCTCCTCATGGAACCCTATCTGCATGCTGCACAGCTGGCAAGGAATTTGAGGAGCTTCTGCAAACCCGTCTAAGCTTGGCTATCAGGGAGGCTGGCGACCTGTCATCGCGACAATATGGTTTCTGAAAAGGCCTTCCAACAGAGGACGCTGTGACTGAGACGGTGAACGAGCTCAAGAAAACACAAGAAGGACAAGAAAGGTGGGACTGCTGGTAACACTGGATGTCAAGAATGCTTTCAACTCAGCCAGATGGCAGGACATGCTCCAATCACTACAGGAGACGTTTCATATGCCTCTGTCTACTAAGACTATTGAGAAGCTACCTAACTGACAGGTCTCTGGTTCATGACATTGCTCAAGGACAAGTGTAAAACAAATCACAGCAGGAGCAGCCCAAGATCAGTACTAGGGCCAACCCTCTGGAATGTTTCCTATCATGGGATTTTTCAACTTGAGATGCCAGAAAACACCTTTCTGGCAGGTTATGCAGACGACGTTGCAGCAGTAATCCTAGCAAGAACGACTGAGCAAGCCCAGGAGAAGGTTATAGGTCAAAATGGGTATCTATTCACCTATTTTGAAAGTAGGTTTCCGAGATTTCTGGTACCTAGGCTTGTGGGGTATCATTTTCCCCTAAATTTTGGACGTTGAATCCAATGAGATGGGACCCGGGACAATTGGTGCCCACCAGAGGAGGTCATGGGTCAAAATGGGTGTCCATCTACCTATTTTGAAAGTGGGTTTTCGACATTTCTGGTACCTAGGCGTGTAGGGTATTATTTTCGACTAAATTTTGGACGTCGAAGCCAATGAGACAGGTCCCAGAACGATTGGTGCCCACCAGAAGTGGTCATGGGTCAAAATGGGTGTCCATCTACCTATTTTGAAAGTGGGTTTTCGAGATTTCTGGTACCTAGGCGTGTGGGGTATCATTTTCCACTAAATTTTGGACGTTGAAGCCAATGAGATGGGACCCGGGACAATTGGTGCCCACCAGAAGTGGTCATGGGTCAAAATGGGTATTCATCTACCTATTTTGAAAGTGTTTTTGAGATTTCTGGTTCTTAGGCTTGTGGAAAATCATTTTCCACTAAACTTAGGACGCTGAATCGATTGAAATGAGTCTCCATGTGCCTGGTCCGAGGAATAACCAACCCCTGTGGAATAATTTGCAGCGTTTTTATTGAGCTGGTTCCAGATGGAACACTTAAGGCTCTTGTTTACGCCAAACCAGTTAACGACAGAGGAATTTGGCTACAAATCGTTGGTTGCTGCAACCGGATGGCAGACCGCATCACCTAATTGCAACAAGTCTTTAGCAATCAAGATGACAAACTTATAAACCTGTTCTTGTTATGCGTAAACATACCTGAGCTTCTCCAAGTCCTGCGTGAAATTTAGAAGGTAGCAGTTCCACCAATAGCAACGGCGCTTCCTGGAAATTCAAACAAATCGATATACCGTTAAAAGAACAGCTTAGAATGTATATTTCTATTTCATTCTTTCTAATAAGCATGAAGTGAACCATTACTGACCATCAAATAAATTAGAATTAACTTCAAGGCTTCTGTGTACCTTGTTGAGACGGTCGATCCAAGTTCTGAACGCCTTGTTCCCAAATCGCTGCGGCTGCTGAACAGGAGGAATTCCGTCGATCCATTCGCTCAGACGATTCAAAAGTGTGTGTATCGCTTCCACGTGGGCAGATTTGAAGAATTTCTCTTTGCACGAACGCCCTTTTATTACTTCATTCATCGCCAATATAAATCCAAGATATTCCTGAGAATGAAAACACAAAAATGATCTTAAAAAGGGCGATAAACGTCGATTTGATAGGGTCGAATTTGTATGAATCAAGCGAGCTGAATTTAGTCTGAAATTGAATAAAATTTTTTAAATCATCGAAAAATTTTCCACAATTTTTCATTATTACTCAGAGAAAATAAACCACCGTACGCCGTCCACACCGTTTTCGGTAGAAGAAATTTTTATACAAATCTGAAATTTAGAGCGAGGACCCGTTTTTGGCTCTAGTCGGTCATCGAAACTTTTCAGCTCAATCGGGAGGGGGAGAGGGGTCAAAATGTGATTTTCGAAAAATGGATTTTCGAGATTTTCGGCAATATAGGCGTGTAAGGAATTATTTTCCACTAAATTTTGGACGCTGATTCCAATGAGACGATTCCCGAGACGTTCGGCGTCCTCAGAGAAGGTTATGGGTCAAAATGGGTATATACCTACATACCCATTTTGAATGTGTGATTTTGAGATTTCTGGTACCACACGCCTAGTGGGGTATCATTTTCCACTAAATTTTGGACGCTGAATTCAATGAAACGGGTCCAAGAACGATTAGCGCCCACCGGAAGAGGTTTTGGGTCAAAATGGATATCTATCTACCTATTTTGAAAATGGGTTTTTGAGATTTTTGGGTACCTAGGCGTGTGGGGTATCATTTACCACTAACTTTTGGACGCTGAATCCAATGAGACGGGTCCCGGAACGATTGGCGCCCACAGGAAGAAGTTATGGGTCAAATTGGGTATATACTACCCATTTTGAATATGTGATTTTGAGATTTCTGGTACCACACGCCTAGTGGGGTATCATTTTCCACTAAATTTTGGACGCTGAATTCAATGAAACGGGTCCAAGAACGATTAGCGCCCAACGGAAGAGGTTTCGGGTCAAAATGGATATCTATCTACCTATTTTGAAAATGGGTTTTTGAGATTTTTGGGTACCTAGGCGTGTGGGGTATCATTTTCCACTAAATTTTGGATCCTGAATTAAAAGAAATTGGTCCCGAAACGATTGACGCCCACTGGAAGAGATTATGGGTCAAAATGGGTATCTACCTACCCATTTTGAATGTGTTTTCGAGATTTCTGGAACCTAGGCGTGTGGGGTATCATTTTCCACTATATTTTGGACGCTGAATCCAATGAAAAGGGTCCCAAAACGATTGGCGCCCACCGGAAGAGGTCATGGATCAAAATGGGTATCTATTACCCATTTTGAATATGTGTTTTCGAGATTTCTGGAACCTAGGCGTGTGGGGTATCATTTTCCACTAAATTTTGGACGCTGAACCGATTGAAATGACTCCTATACACCCACTGTTTTCCTCATACTCTTGCCCTAAGGAATAATAAACCTTCGTGGAAATCTTTGAGCGTTTCTCCCACTACATTCAAAACTTAGGTGAGTGATTCACTAAGATGATTCATCTTTGAAACGATGTGATGGACGGATGGACAATTCAGACTTACATAATATGCTTCGGAATTTTCCCAACGAGACATATCTTCAATTTTCAGAACAGCCCTCTGTGGAACTACATAATTCTTGATTGGTTGTTCCGCTTCCGCTTCCATGGTTTTCGCTGAATAAAGCAGAGTATATTCATTACTTATTGCGTTACACACGTAGGAATATCTTAATAAAATGAAACTATATTGAGTTATAACGTCACTTCATTAACCAAGCAGGTTTAAGGCACCTTGCGTTATTCAAGGTTCATAGCAGGAATGAATTCTGCTGTATGCGATGATTTGGCGTAGTCTCAGAAAGCTTCTGAATATCCTCAAAAACTATGCTGGGACGGTGGACCAAAACCATGTCATTCTAATTTCATGATGAGTTGGTGTCGTACAGCCGTGACATTCAGTGTTGTTGCGCCATAACGATTCGAATTAAAACCACCCGCAGAAACATAACATATAATTTACATTCTACTCAACCTAATAACACCTACCTTCATCAACTGACATTGCTTTGCCTCCTTTTTGAGTTTCTATACAGCAAAAGAGTTCGCTTGGTCAACTGTTGGATGAGGCAGTATTGATTCTCAAGGAACTCCGAGTGAGACCTCACATATTTGCACAACCAAATAAACCGTTGGTTTCACAAAGTTGCTTCGCTTATTAATATTTTCATTTAGAGAGATTACAGACCAAAATCACAAGTCGATCAGAATTCAGAAACAAGCCGAAAATTATATCTCCCTGTTAACCTACAAACACATCGTCTTCCTCTCCGCGTTGTGTGACGGAGTTCATGAAGGACACAAACTTTTCACATTGTACTGACAATTTTCATTGAAAAATTGACTCCATAATTCATTTTCTGCTTATCCGTACCTAATTAAGATTCTATTCAACGCTCAATAATTCCATCCAACAGATATTCTGCGCGGTGTCATCTCTCGAGGACTGCCAAGGGCTTCAATATATCAATATTTTAAATTGCTGTTGCCGATGGAACTGACGGAGGATACGGTGGTCCACACCAAACAGGCAGCTAGGTACCTGGGAGTGATCCTAGACACAAAAACCACCTTCTGGGAATACATCAGGACAGCCGCTGACAAAGCATCGCGCATGACGGCAGCACTCAGCAGGCTAATGATGAACGTTAAGGGCCCACGACCATGCAAGAGAAAGCTACTCATGTCAGTGACGAATTCAGTCATGTTGTATGGAGCAGAGACATGGGCAGGCGCACTGTCTGTCGCACACTACCGGAAGCGACTAATGGTCGGTACAACGGCGAGGAGCGCTAAGGATAGTTAGTGCATACAGAACGGTATCGGAGCCAGCTGTCCTTGTACTGGCTGGGGTCATCCCAATACATCTTCTGGCTGCAGAAAGAAAGCGGATTTATGATAGAAGAATGGAACCCAGGAAGGCAATAGTGATCAAGGAAGAACGGGAAAGGACACTGAACGACTGGCAGACCATCTGGGACAATGAATCGAGGGGTCGATGGACAGCGAGACTAGTACCTGAAGTGAGAGGCTGGCTGGAGAGGCCACATGGCGAGGTAAGCTACTACCTCATGCAATTCCTCACAGGACACGGCCTTTTCTGCCAATACCTACACCGGCTGGGACACGCACAGAGTCCAGGGTGCTTGCACTGCCCAGACACGGAGGACAGCGAGAAACACACATTCTTCGACTATGAGCGATGGCGTTTACAAACGAGAACAGCTGTGGTCAGAACTAGGTCTGAACACACCATCTCCGGAAGAGTGGTGAAACGAATGCTATCAAGCAAACAAGCATGGAAAAAGACGGCAGATTATATAGAGTCTCTCCTCAGAAGAAAAAACGAGGAAGAAAGAGCCCGGCAACAAGCCACACGGGCAGACAACTGAGACTGGCCCCAGGTCCAACCCGAAGTCATGTGATAAATAGTACCAGGTTGGGCCATTGGGAGGGTGAGGTTTTAGTGGATTGGACTTCCACATAACTGGAGGAGGCCGACCCTAGTATCTAACCACGAGGCATTACACCTGGCCTCAAAAGATTTCCTCATCTTAAAAAAAAAAAGGGCTTCAAGTCTCTCTCTGCAACCTCCTTGCCTGGTGCACCCAGACAGCCTTGCTTTGAACCCTTCAAAGTGCTCTGCAATGACGCTTACCAGAGGGCTTTTTCATTTTGCCACCCCTATGAAATCGACGGGGTGATCTGGCGCGCCCTCATGTTATTCGATGTTGTCCTTGTCGTTCCTGCCCTCACGTGGACGTCACAGTGGGTCGTGCACTGCGGGCCCTTGGCTGGCTGAAGAGGACCACAGGGATTTCACTGGACCCACAATCTTTAGTGTTCCTCTATGGCACCCTGGTGAAGACCCATCCTGGAGTACTGTTCCGTGGTCTGGTCCCCATTCTAGGCAGTGCACAGGGATCAACTGGAGCGAGTCCAGGGGCGCTTCCTGCGTTACTTGGCCTATAAGGCTGGTGTCAGGATAGTCAACCACGAATACGAACCTGTGATG